>JAOQMS010000005.1:7129138-7148651 GCA_027563885.1 Erythroxylum longipes
TTTCTTTTAGCTTTCCATTGATATAAAGTTTGTAAATTTTGGAGTTCTGGATCAAAAGTTATGGAGGTTTGAAATTGTGATGTTGGTGGAGAAGATGAAGTAGAGTTGCACCGTCGTGACTTTTGAAGTTAGGAAAAATGCACCGTCGTGCTTAAGCACGATGGTGACATTGCTTGGTAGGTTGGGAAGTCACCGTCGTGCTTTGGTGACTTTGCTAGTTTGACCAAAGGGTTGACTCATCCTAAACAACTTTCCTTCTTTTGAGCATAACTTCTTCTCTAGGCCTCTAAATGATCTGATTTTTGAACCAATGGATTCCTAACACATTTTTCTATCCTTCCATAAACTTTTGTAGCATTCTGAATTGAATTGAGAAATATTGATCAAATCAAAGTGTGCAATCTGTTGGAACAGTGAAATAGGATTTTCTTCCTAAACACCCTTCGGTATTTTGATTATATCTGGATCTATAGGATTCCAAATGATACAATGAGTAAACTAGAGATATAGGCCTACAAATTATCTCAAGAAGTAGAATTTTGATTCTTTCTCTAAGATGTTGAATTTCTGGATGGAATCTGTGCATAGTATACTGTTTTTTAATATGGATTACCCGATAATGTTTGAGGCATATCTTCCAAATACTAAACCAAATTGAGTGATTTTAGTGTCAATGGGAAGATAAGACAAAGAGGAACACTTTTCTAGAAGAGAGTTTGACCAAATTATATCAGTTTCACCTTCTGATTGAACATGAACAGTAGACCCAAAAGTGTGACTTGGAAAAAAATTCTGAAGTGAGTTAATGAGAAAGGAATGGAGATTCTAATGGTTTTTGTGAGGAATAAACCTAAGTATAAATTATACTTAGATGAGTTTTAATATGATAATGACTTTGTGATGAAATTAATGGTAAAATACTCGGGATTGTCATGAACATGCATTATGCATATTTCATTTCATTCATGTGTATTATTAAACACTTATGATTATACAAATTGTGATGTATGTGTGTATCTTGCATAAATGGGTTGTACAGGTTAATGTACGCATTCAGGCGTTCCTAGAATTTGGAAACAAATGCTAATATGGAGCGTACTGTGAGTAGACCTAGATGGTCTCATTCCACTGTTTATTTTGTTTGACTTTTGGGTATTAATTGATTTCTGAATGATTATGTGAATGTGATTGACTGTGTTGGTTTCCGGAAAAGAGGTCCAATGAATGTGTTGTATGAATGAAATATTGAAGTGCTCATTGGATGCGAATTGGATGAACTAAGTGTATGTAATTTGATTGTTAAATGTGTTCTGAAAGTGCCTTTGCATATGTATGAAAGTGTGAATCTCAACTTAATATTAAATACCGGACTATGGTCCAATGATATGGGAATGTGTTTAAATGGGATCATGCAAATGTAAGTGATGCACTCCATTTCATGAATTCATGAAACATAATGGTTGTTGTGACCAGAGTAGCCACCGATCAGAGCTTAAAGCTCAACGAGTGAAAACGAGCTTTGAGCTCAAATGTGAATCAAAGCCTCAGGGTCAACGTTTAATGAGCCTTGTATTCCCCAATCAGATAAGGGATAGTTATCAATGAGCCCTATATAGGATAGTTTAGGCACTCGGTCACAACAAAGTAACAAATGAAAAGTGAGTCTCATGTGCACTGCATATGCATAATATGAGTGATCAAATTGTATTGAATGTGAAGTGTGAAATGTGTAATGATGTGAATTATGTGTTACGTCATTGGGTGAGCCATCGATGATGGTCACTCATTGAGTTCGCAAAACTCACCCAAAATTTGCAAATATTTTTCAGGACTCAGAAGAATACCCCGTTAGGCAAACGGGAGTATCCTTACTGCATGCAAAGGAAAGATAGAGGCCGGGATCAGTTTATGTCTGCATTGTATTTCTTTATTTTCGTACTGAATGGTTTATTCCGCAAATTTTTGTATCATTTGTAATTGAATATTGCGGCATGTATTAACTTTTGGAATTGGAAATATTTTGTATTTGTAACGGGCCCAAATGGCTATTAAATTTTTTGATGATTGTATTGCTATGACTGGAAATGTTTATGAAATAAAGTGAGCCCAATTTGGTTATCGATTTATGCACTTTACGTTTATGGTTTAAAAAAAATTATACTGAAATTTGAATGATTGAGTGCTTTAGCATGCCGCCCTCGCGGGTTGCGGACTCGGATATTCCTTAAAATGTTGGGTACGTGTCTCGTGGGAGTGGGGTGTTACAAATTACCAACCGAATACTGATTGATACAGTAATTTTTAAAATTTTGGAGGACTATTTTGTAAGAAAAAATCTTTAAAAACCCCCTCCCCGACACTCTTACTCTACTACCCTCTCGCTCTCTCACACACATTTCTCTCTCACTCAATCAGTCTCTCTCTTGATTCTCCTCTCCAGTGACTCTCCACCATCATGTCTTCTTCCAATTCTTCTTCTCCATCACAGTCGTTGCTCCACTTCCATACTATCATTGCTGCTTGTCACAAGTAAAGCAAATAAAGCTGATCATATACAAAATTGAGCATATAGCATAATTCAATTGTTGGTGTGATTGGTAAGTTTTTTTTTCCGTTAAAAAGGGAAAAGAAAAGTACACTAAAGAGAGCCCCTGCATAGTCTCATCTTCCCAATACTCATGGCGTCATCACGTAAAATCCTAGTCAACTCCTTAGGTGGGACCTCCAAATCATGAAAACCTCTTTTCATTATTAGTGCATACGTTGCCAGAAAATCTACACATTTATTTCCCTCATGATATACATGAGCCAAATCCACTTGCCAATCTCTGCTGAGGAACATATGGATCTGTCTTAGAAGTTTGGTATTAGCATTGGGTTGATAATCATCTTGAGTTAAAAGATTGACTTCCAAAAGACAATCGACTTCCAGTTTCACACGGCGGAATCCGCAGTCCCATGTCATATTTAATGCATCCGCATAGCCCAAAGCTCTGCATGGAGAGATGTACAGCACCCAATGTTTCGACAACCCCCTCTGATCTAGCGTCCATCAGAACTACGAAGAAGAGACCCTGCTCCTGCTTATCCGGATGCCCCTTTAACAACATTATCACAATTTAAAGAGACCCAGTAGCTCGGGAGTTTCCTCCACTTAAAGTTGCATGCTTCTTTCCTTCCCCTAGTGCTTTGAATGCATAGCAAAGTGTACCTTGCCTTCATACTGAAATCCGAAAGCATTTTGACTTCCTCTACTAGTTGAGACGTTTAAATGTGCTCATTACAAAAGATATGTTTGTTGCGTGCTTCCTATAGTTTCCAGTAGGTAAGTCCAAACATCGAGGCCCTAGGAAAAGGGGTGGTCATACATCCTCTAAGATTTTAAATCATCCAGTCATCAAAATTATTATTCATGAACTAAGCCATTTGACGTGATGGCACAAAGATCTTCCAAACATCTCGTGCCAGCTTGCATCGTCTGAGTATATGATCAACATCCTCTTTCTCGCTGCCACACAGATTACAAGCTTCATTATCTGTAATATGTCATCTAACTCATTCTTTACTAATGAGGAGAGCTCCCTATAATCCTAACCAGAGGAAAACAGCCCCTTAGTGCTTCTAAATTACATCCCACTTATTGTCTTGTGAATCCCAGATGTTGCCCATTATCAAATCATAGGTTGATTTGACAAAAAAGTATCCATTGCTTGTCCTATCCCAGAAACAGCTAGCATCTCTATCCTACTGGCTTGGTGGCTTAGTTCTTGCAATAATAGAAAGGATTTGGTCCGGAAAATCTAGGTTAAAGAGACTCCATTCCTAATTTCCATTAAGACTAATAAAGTTACAAATTGGAAGAGCAAGCTCTTCCTCTATGATATCCCGGCTAGCAAGAAGTTTGAGAGGCCCCACATTGGCAAGACAATTGTCATCCCAGAACCGAACTTTACTGCCATCACCAATCTCCCATCGCATGCGCAGCTCCAAATCAGGCCATATTCTCTTAATATTATGTCAAAGAAGGGATCTGTTTTGGTTATTACGAGATGGGCCTTTAAGATCCTCCCATCTGCACTTACATCTCAGAACTCTAACCCAAAAGAGATCAAGCTTTGTGCCAAGATTAAGCCCAATTTTCATCAAGAAAGCATTATTTTGAGGCTCAAGCTTCTTAATGCCACAACCTCCATTACAACGCGTTTGGCAAATATCCTCCCATGTTACCTGATTTACCTTTCACGACTCCTCCGTATTATCCCAAACAAAGGCTCTGATCAATTTTTCAATATGATTACAAAGGCCATTTGGTAGTTTTGTAGTTTGTATGACATATAACAGAAGGCCTTGCAAGATCGAAGTAGCTAAAGTAATTCATCATGCAAGAGACAAGGTCTTGGCAGCCCAACCCAAAAGCCTTTGTTTAACTTTCTCCTCAATATAAGCATAAGTATCAAGGTTAACTTGTTTATAAAGGATCAGAAACCCAGAGTATTTACCCAAGTCATCAGTCTGAATAAAACCCAACTTATTGCTGATCCATTTTGCACGTGAAACCTAGGTATTTTTAGAGCAAAGGATCTGGGTTTTATTGTTACTAACCTTGTGTCTAGAGCTGATACAAAAATCACTCAAAATTTTCTTTATTAATTGAACTTGAGAAATCTCTGTAGTTCGAAAAAGAACTAGGTCATCTGTGAAAAAGAGGTGGGATAGTAGGGGGGCATTTCTCCCAAGTTTAATTGGTTTCCACCTCTTATCTTCCACTACTTTGGTAATTGCTTGAGACACGCGCTCCATGCACAGCACGAAGATATAAGGAGAAAGGGGATCTATTTGACTTATACCTCTAGTTGGTGAAAATTCCTCCGTTTTTTTCCCATTCCAAACCACTCGCATTTTACAAGTAGTTATACACAACATGATAACTTTAATAAATTTCTCTAGGAAGCCAGCATCATAAAGGGAATCTTCAATAAAATCCCATCGCAATCTATCATATGCTTTTTCAAGACTAACCTTTATTGTCATCCAACCCATCGCACCCTTTTTATTCCTTACTGAGTGTATGACTTCTTAGGTAACGATGATATTATTTGATATATTCCAGCCTTTAATGAAACTTGCTTAATTTGGAAGAATCGTGTCAGGTAGGATTTTTTTTAACTCTATTGGCATGTAAAATACTGTACAAAGGCTAATTGGTTTGAACTCTGTAAGCCTTTCAGGATTCTCCACTTTAGGGAGAAGAGTTATTAATGTTTCATTCAGCTCTGGCTTTAAGATCCCCTCCTCAAAAACCTGATTGACTATATTACACACAGAAGGACCGATAGTCTCCCAATGGGACTAAAAGAAAGCAGTGTGGATGCCACCAGTGCTTGGAGCTTTAAGGGATTTCATTGCAAAGAGAGTACGATGGACTTCGTTATTCGTAACGCAAGCTTAAAGCCATCATCTACTATCAGCACTTAGGTGGGGAAAAGCTCCCCTACACTCATACGGATCAACCACCACGTCATCCCTGGAATAAAGGTTTATGAAAAAAACATATGCCCATTCTTTAAGCGTCCTATCATAAGAAAACCACTCCCCATCAGCACCTCTCAAGGATATAACTCTCTTCTTTCTACTTCTTCTCATCACCTTCGTATGATAATACTTTGTATTTCGGTCTCCAAAATTTATCCAATCACATCTAACACATTGAGCCCAGGTAATATTTCTTGCTCACAAATAACTTCAAATTCTTTTTCATTTCAATTTTAAGGAGAGCAAAATAATTCGAAGGGTCAGATTCGAGCCGTCTTTGAATGCCACCAAGCTGAGCTAGAACTCATCGTTTCCTTCTTGTAATGCTCCCAGACACCTCACGGTTCCAGATTGTAGCTTTATTAGTGAAATTACGAATTTTGTCTACCATGGAGTTACCTCAACCCAGCTACTATTGACAACATTATTAAAAGAATCTGAAGTCTCCCACGCAGCAAGATAGCGAAATATAGGTTCACGTTGCAGATTATTATCTGCTCGGTAGACTTGAATGACTAAGGACCGATGGTCCGAACACAATTTAGGAAGATGCTTCACCACTGTATTATTGAATTTTGATACCCAAGAGATGTTCCCAATAGCCCTGTCAAGTCGTTGCATGAGAGTACCACGTCTCCACTTAAACTTAAGTCCACTATAGCCTAGATCCATTAACTCGGTATCAAGCATAAACTTTTGAAAAAGTTGGCACCCTTTAGCTCTATCATGAGCCCCACCAACTCTCTCCTCAGTGCTCAGTATTGCATTAAATTCCCCAGCATAGAGCTAAGGCTTATTTACTACTTCAGCTACTTGACAAAGATCCCTCCAAAGTTCCTTTATCAATATATAGTTAGGACTTCCATAAATGACTATCGAAAGAAAGGATTTATTCTCATCCACAATTGTAATTCTGGTATGAACAGATTGTTGATGATTGTAAATAACCTGCACATCAACTTTATTATTTCATAGTAACCAGATTCCTCCTGAGAACCCTCTGGCTTCAATCCTGTGAGAAAACTCATATCCAATTCGACGAATAAACCTGTCAGCTTGTATCCCCGAGATACGAGGCTCAACCAAAATTAGAATAGCAAATTTATGTTCAGTAGCAAAATGCAAGAGAGTTTGCATAAAGTTTTTATTAGCTGCCCCCTGGTAGTTCCAAACAAGAATACTTAAATCCATAAAACCAAAGAAAAGGGGAGAAACAATCAAACCCGTATACTAAATCTCTCAGGATCTTCATTTTCACTATCTTGGTTGGACTCATTATCTTGAGTATTCGAGCTCCCATCCTTATTAATTGGGTTAAAGGGAGTGTCTTTAAAAGCCTCCGTTAGATCTTTTGAGAGGGCCTTATTTGAAGATTTTTTTCAAACTCGTAAGTTTTTCGTTATGGAGGACTGCAACCTCACTCCATAAGACATGTGTCTTTTATCCGATAAGCTTTGAATGTTCTTGTAATTGGAGCAAAACTCAGTAGATTGAGAGAAATAAATTATTTGTGACATTTAGAAGTGGAAGAGAGAAGCAAAAGGCAAAAGCCACAAAGACAAGCAATTATCGATTTTAAGTGTTTAACTTGTGGAGAGGCTTAAGCAACATGTAATTTTTATATCCTAGAAATCTGTTAAGTTATATTGTTTTAAATATGGTCTATGACAATAAGCTTTAGTTTTATGGGTTTATAAATATGGATTTCTTTTCATTCTTATATTTTTTTACATTTTTGCAAAATTGAAAATAAACTGTATATTGTGAAATTTAAATTATTGAATAAATTTAATATATTGTTAATTAATTTATTTATAAAATATAATTAAGATGACAAAAGTCATTTATCTTTTTAATTTATAATTATAATAATGATAATATTATTTTTATTATCAAAATTAAGAATTGTTATAATAAAAATTTTAATGGTGTCTGTGTTACTTTTAATTCAATTGTAATTATTATTATTTTGTTAACAAACATATTTTAATTTGAATGGTTTATATTCTTATATTTAGTATCCATTCGATTATATTAATAATATAAATTTACTTAAAAAATTTCTTTAAGTAATAATTATGGTTATTATTTATATGTAGAATATGTGAAAATAATATTAAGAAAAATAAATATATTATTATTATTTTAAATTATTATTATTATAATTTTTGGACATAAAGTTGTAAAATTATAAATTATAGAGTACGATATATTGAAAGACTATTTTACAACTGCAACAAAAATTTAGGAACTATTATATAAGTTTAAAAAATTATCTAAAACGGTACCTAATATTAATCGATACTAATATAATACTATCTTAATATTAATTTCAATAGTAATATAATATTCATAACATTTATTCACACTGCCTTTCGCACCTTTTTTGTTTTGGCTGAGCGAAATTTGCTAGCTTTTAGGTGTTTATGCCATTTTATAAACTTTTGCAATTGACATCTTTTTCCGTTTCAAATTAATGTGGCATACCTCCTAATTATTTTAGTTGATGGTTTCTTTAGAAACTGAGTCCTTAGATTTAAGGTAATGATTTGCCTATCAAATTTTTTGTTCCAGTTACTCTCTTTTAATTCTGTTTTATTAAATTTTATCCATATATTTATATAGGTTTTATATAAACATGTAGATAAAATTTAATGAAATATAATAAAATTACTATAAATAGTACAAAAGATTTGATCCCAATGATGCGGAGGTAAATAGGAAGTACAAGTAGCGTTTGTGGGTACTTTTGTATGTCTTCCCTGTTTCTGACATTGAATTTATGCCTCAAAATATGTCTTCATAAGTTGTGGGTCAGTTTGTGGTTGGCAAGTGCCGACATGGTGGTATTGTGCAGGCTAAACATCTCAGTGTTTTAATTTTGGTCATTTCAAGAATGACGAGGCATTTCATTTTCCAGGAATTACACTGTTTGATGAGTTTGTGTCATCACGATTGATTAGCCAACAGAATGAAATGCATTGCACAAATTAAATGTCACCCTCTAGCTTGTTTCACAATCATGCAATGATTTTTACTTAAAAGATTAAAGAGCAAAGATGGCAAGATGTCTCAGCAGCAGTCACCCTTCTTTTCTGGTGCATTCATATTTAACATATTGAAATGACTAGTCAATATTTCATCTTACTGCTCTTTAGTCTTTCCCCTACGGACATAAACTATAGTACAGGATTTTAATTGTAAAGATGGCTGGGGTTCTGGGATATAGTAGCCTTGCACCTGAGACCAAGAGTTTGGTAGTCGGTGGAGTGTTGTCGGCGTTTGTCTTTGAAGTTTATTTCTACACTGCCTCTTAAGAGATGGTTGAGTTAGTAGAGTGGGAGGCATAGGTCAAAAGATATTGTATTTGAATTCCCTACTTATATTCTCTCAGTCGTCGTACAGGGTTTATTTAATGCGTAATACCTTATTGATGTGATTTGTAGACTATTGCATCAATCTAAAAGTTTATCCAGTGTGAATTCAAATGATATCAGCTACAGATTCACCATTAAAAAAAAAGTATTTCTACACCATGAGGGCTGTTGGGGAACAGATGAACTTCAGGTGGCTATAGGTAAGTTTGAATCGTTGAAAAGAAGGCAAGACACAGACACACAGTTGCCAAAGGCTTGAATCAGGTCTGGTGTGTGTACCACTGCAGTCACAAGAGAATGACTACATTGGACGAGCTGTTCATTTTTGCTGTAACATTTGTTCTTTCGGCAGAAGAAAGAATAAGTTCTGCCACCGCTTTTGCGATCATTAAACGTGTAACAAACAAGGCCTTTGCTTTACCAAGCAACTTTTTGGTTTTAGAGCTTCATTTTTTATGCATTACCTCATTAAATCATCAACCATTTAAGGTTTGTGAAGGACTGAATTATTGTGAATCATGATCTCTATTGTGCCTATCACAGTCTTGCTTAATTCAAATTGGGGTTTGTGGCTGACAAAACTCCATTAAGACTGCCTGATCTTATGAACTTTGATGACTTAGGAGGTGGCTTGCTTATGAGAATTTGCCCACATAGAACAATGGCTGGTTGTTGTTTTCTGTTTGTTGGGGCATCTTCTGATTAGTTAAAATAAAAGAGTTCAATTATAAGCATAATGGTGTGTCATTACGAAATTTAACGTGTAACATGCTCCGAAAAACACAAGGGTTCTGATCATATTTTAAAGGGCTTCAACTGGCAAACTGCTTCGTGTGATTCGCCTCGACACACATAGACTGGAGCTATTTATAGAATAAATTCTGATCATTTTGAAATCTAGCAAAACAATGTCATATTTGGCCTGGCAGAAAATTCATTTGAGAAGAAAGAAAATGACAAAAACGCGATGATCTCTCTTTGAACAATCAAAATCAAAAATTAAATTTGCCTGAGCAAGCACATTTGGAAACATCTCTCTTCTTTCTATGATTTTCTTGGCAGAAAAAAGAAGAATTTCTTAACATTAAGTTTAGACTCAAAATTTTCAAGTCCAAGAACATGTGGAGGCATGTAATTTTCTGATATTCCAAGAACAGCACGTACTAATGAGAAACAAATGGGTCCGGCAAACATGAAAGTGTCATTTTTGATGAAGAGATCAGGTCCCAGACGAGAGAAATTCCCATCAAGACAGTGACAAGATGTATACACGATACAGTTCCCACATCCAGGACTTTTGTCTTCAAACACTGAACTTCGGCCTTTACATCCCTGCATTTGATGGATGAGATCACGATCTAGTCTTTCTTCCAAATTTTTGTTCTCCTTTTTTCTTACAAAATGGCATTGTTTAACATGTTGTAGGGTAAACTTGAGCTTTTGTCAATTGGTTTGGTAAGAACCTGCTATTAGACACGGAATTCCAAACACCATAAATGCTATTTCACGTATAAAGCTGCTACCAGAAATGAACAAGTTGATTTACATTCCAAATAGTAATTTCCATAGCAACTAAACTATTATGTTTGGTTGAAATGAATTTTTACTTAAGAAAATAACCTTTTTTTTTTAAATTTATATTATTTTATTTTTTTGAGTATTTAAAAAAGTAAAAATTTTCTTAATCCAAAGAAAATAGTATCACTTTATTTAAATTCTAAATTCCATCGTCCCTTGATATTTATATTACTTTCCTCAAAATTTTTATTTTTAGGTTATTTTTCTCATAAATTTAATATAAAAAATAATTCAACCAATCATTTTTCTCAACTCTACAACAACTCTTATGTAAAATCCTACCTCCTCTTAAACTACTCTTATTATTCTCCTGTTAGTAGGAATTATTAATATATATAAAGCCCACCACTTATGCCACCCAAAATGCCATCTTTAACTGTTGTTTCTAAATCTAGAACTTGCCCACCGTTACCAGCTTGTAGCTTTATATTTCCTTCCTTTCTATGGCTATCGAATTGGTGCATCAGAGTCTTAAAACACTTCTTCACAAAATGTTCCAAAGTCTAATTCAAGAAAAAAGCCCTCCAAAGAGAACAACACAGAGAATAATAAAAAGACCCATCACATCGACGAGAAATGTATAGGAAAGCTGAGAAAGAGATAAGCATAAGGCCACTATCTTCCACTGACGAATATAACGAAGAATTGACCATTAAATTCGATTATTTTTTTCACTCTTAAAAAAGAAGAATATTTAAGAAAAATTTAAAGAAAAATTAAATTTTAAGATTTTTAAATTTATTAAATTTAAGATATTCAGAAAATATTTAGCATTTTTTATTTCCATTTTGAAATTATCTAATTAAAATAATACATTATTTGTATTTTTATTTTTAACATTAAAAAGTTTTAATATTTGATTTAAAATTTAAGATTTATTTTTATACTCGATTGAAATTTTTTATCATTTTTCAATACTGTTATATTACTATAATATAACAGTGTTATACTAAATTTACTTTACTTTTCCGCGAAAAAAAAAAACTTAAGGAGATTATGAATTTCCATCTGCGCTAATTAATTAAGACTGATCGTTACCAGGTTTAACCAAAATCCGAACCTAATTAAAATCTTCAGTAGATTCATTCACTCAGACAAACTAGAAAGAAGTAAAAGATGCGAGTAATTCACTTCAAGACAACATAACCATTACACTAATTTCCATAAGCGTGAGAACTTTGACCACCACAAACATCTGTAAAACAAATACGAAATGTCAATAATTTGACTGTCTAAACAACGATCAGTTATTGTTTGAGTAAATAAATAAATAAACATCTAATGCTAACTTAAGAAGACCAAATAGTATGTTATGTTAGCTTATTGAAAGCAAAATCCATGATATGTAAACGCAGATTTGCCATGTTATTAACAAAATTGTGAATTTTCTCATGCCAATTTTCATTTACATACAAAGAGGACAAACTTAGGATAAAAATGAAAAAGAAACAAAGAAATACATTGCATATTTATAAATGATTGTCACCACAAAATATTTCCGTATCCTGTACCTCATCAAAATTTTGGAATGCGAATTTTTGATAATTTAAGGATAGATTAATATTAGTCGCATTCAAACTTTATTGTCACAAAATCTTAGTATAAATGATCCCTAAGGTATAAAGTCAATAAAATACTATTTATTCAATATATCATTACTTGTGAAATACAGAAATACTTGAAAAGTTAGAGAGGAAGTTTAAAGATTCTAAAGTGTCGTATTTTAAATAATATCATACTACAAGATCAACAATAATTATATGATATATATTTTATTTCATAACAAAACCACATTACAAACCGCATAATAGCTTGAAATTGCTGACCTTTTCCCTTTCAAAAGCTCATCCGTATTCCAAATCCACAACCCTTTTAACATCCTATTATGCTGGCATTGACAGGCAACTCGGGAATTGGATATCTCCAGCAATCAACTTCATCGTCACTTGAACTCTTTGTAGTTGTTGAACATATTGTTCTAGTTGTTTTTAAAGTACAATTCTTGAGTTGTAGCAACCCATAGAGAAGTCTTCCCTCTGTAATCGTTCTAATCAAATGAAACAAACTGAGCATCCACCCCTACAATTTTAATTCCGTAAATTGAAAAGGAATTGTTCCACTTAGTTGTTGTAAAACAAATCCAATGTCTCAATTTTTATTACATTTGAAACTATGAAGTGACATATGGTGACAAATTATTCTTGTAAAACTTCAATTTTTTGATGTTAGATGTTTATAATTTTAAAAGAAACTAGACTCATCAAATTATTGTAGAAGAGATTCAATCCAACAAATTCATATGAAAAAGATAGAGTCAATTTTGTATCCAAAAATATTTTCCATTCACAGCATATTAAAAAAAATCCTCAAGATAATAATAGTTGAGATGGTAAAGGGTAAAGAACATGGAAGTTAGAAATTGAATGAGAAAAAGGTGTCTTTGAGTCTACTTTTAAACACATAGGAGGGGTTTCAATCCTGAAGTTTGAAACTTTCAAAAGACATGTTCTTTTTGTAAAAATCCAACACTATAAGAAAATATATTGTCAGCTAAATAATTGGTTATCTCTCCTGCAACAACTTGACAGATCTAATTGTTTTAAATTAAAACCATCCAACATTTGAATTTATACCATAACAATTTATCACCTTCATATTTTAAATGACATAAATTGAGATAAGAGGATCTTTGACAAAATTTTGGGCGGAACAATTCCTTTTCAACTTATGAAATTAAAACCTTCAATCGGTGCTGTTATACCAGCTTTCCTGGAAAAACCTGACAGAGTTGCTCCAAGAATCACAGATGGACGAGTTCGAAGAAAATGTTTCGAAACTCCAAGATTGAGGCATCTTCTTTCGTTCGAAACAGATTGAAAGAGTCTTTTTCTAACAAAAGTAGGTGCGTCAATTCTACAACTTCGAAATCAAACATAAGTTCTGCAAAGCAACAGATCTGCTATTTCTCTTAAAGATTTTACTTGCAAAGAAGTTTAATTGAAAAAAACCCTAATCTGAAATAATAAATCCAAGTTATATTATTCAAAAGAAAATATAAAAAAAGGAATCAAACAGAACTAATCTCATTAAAATGCGTACAAACTTCAATATTGATCTGAAGATCGTAAAGGCTACAAAATAGTGACAAAACCAAACATCACAAGTACGCCCCTCTTCTTCTCAAGCTTCGGCTATTTAGGCTGTGGTCGTCGGCAACCCGAAGTATATAGTCATAGTTCAAAACAGAACGTAATAACCCTAGGAGAGAGTACCATATCCATTGGGCTGGGCCATTTTTAATTTCCGTTTAGTCCATAAGATATATCTGGAAAGTCCATTTACATGTTGGTAGGGTTCAAGCTTGAGATAATCGAAGGTTTATACAACCTTGTTCCTGTTATCCACTTCAGCCACTCTTTTTATGTTTTCCTCTTCTGGTCTAATGTTCTTACTTAAAACTTGCTTATAATACGTGCAATTCCAAAATTGGGTTATGATCATGAAACTGGGAATAAATCTTGCCTAAAAATTGTTTGAGAAGAAGAAATATAGTAGAAGCATACCAGGATCAATCGGTGAAAAAAAAAATGAAAGAATTTCAAAACCGTAATATACTGATTGAACGTATTGGCAAAAAACAATAAATGATAGATGATGTAAAACTGAATAAAAAATTGTTCATATACATTAATATGAGACCATACCTATTGATAAAGCCCAATAAGTGTAGTTACCAATTTAACTCATCATTACTTTGATATTTACGCCTCAGGAATTTTACGTTTATTTATATATTAATCCTTACACTTTTATATTAGATGACATGGACCCTTTAAATAAAATTAGATTACTTCAATTAGATTCTTAAACTTTATGATAGAAAAGTGTACACCATTATTTATTACAATACATGTACATCTAATATGTCCAATTGCATTTATAATTATGTACATACATAGTGCACAATTTAAAATTCTAACAATCTCTCACTTGAATTGCATAATCATGTGTTCACACAACAAAATCACCAATCATATACAAATCTCTATAACCAATTTTTATGTGCATAAAATGAAGATATGTCATGTAAACTGATTTTGTCCATTAGCCTTGCTAACATAAGGATCAAAGGGGTAGTCATGGCATTTTTTCAACTAAACTCACAACGATCTTGTGCATCAACTAAATGACATAGATCAATTTTGAATGTGTAGCATGAAAATTACAAGTACATATGCCTATTTCCAATTGGTTAAATCTTAACCAAATGAGATTGAAATTCAAAATAAACTATAGAAAAATAAAAAAGAACTGAAAAATTCATTAATATCATGACATCAAATATAGTATCAAGCATAAAGAACATAACGTGAACTCCCACTAAATCAAATGACATCAAATGTAACAATGCCCATTCGAGTAATATGCCTATGAAAGGCTTTGGGCATTAATGCTTTACTGAGCGCATCTGCAATCATGAAGTTTATTCATATAAGCTCAACACTAACAAAACCACTATACATTTTTTCTTTGACAATAAGAAATTTAATGTCTATATATTTAGATCTATAAGAGATCATGTTGCTATTTGAATAATGTTGTTATAGGATAACTTGAGTAACTTTTCAATACCATTGGCCACCAGCAATCCTATAATGAAGTTATATAGCTATATAACATGATTGGAAGCCTCACAACATGCAACAAATTCAGCCTATATATTAGAATTTTTAATATGGGCAGGGTGTAGAGTTCACTAACAAAAATTGAGCTTGGGTTAACCATTGTCCAAATGACTAGAACTAGTTATTTGGACAGTTGACCCTTGCTACTTATCAACCCTTTAATATTTTCATGTTTAGTTAATATGAGACACTCTAACACTTCCCCTCAAGTGCAACTGAGACTGGACATCTAGTTATCACTTGAAATAAACGCAGCGGTAACTAGATCGGGCCGCTGGGATTGGACATTCAGATGGACAATAAGAAAATTAATAATCCGGACCAAACCTGCTCTGATACCATGTTAGATTTTTTAATATGGGTAGAGTATAGAGTACACTAACAAAAATTGACCATTCTCAAAATGACTAGAATTAGTCATTTGGACAGTTGACCCTTACCACTTATAAACCCTTTAATATTTTCATGTTTAGTTAATATGAGATACTCTTAACACTATATAATGGAAGATGCAAGGAACTCCAAAAGCAGAATATTTAGAGAATTTTATCTTTGGCAAGGGAGTTTCTATAGATTTTGCCTCTAAAAGCATAATACTTGGGGCATTTTATCTCTAGTGAGGGATTTTTTACAGATTCTGCCAAATTTCTACAATTTAGTAATGGCCTATTCTTACTACTTTAAAGCAGCTGAGAGAATTTATAGGGTTATTTGGCTATTATAGGAGATTTAGTAGGAGTTATGGGTTGATTGCAAGGCCATTAACTAATCATTTAAAAACCAATAGTTCCTTTGGAATTTTTATGCTCAACAGGCTTTTGATCAGCTTAGGTATGACTTTTGTTTATCTCCAATCTTGGTGTTACCTAACTTCAACTACTGGTGGCAACAAGCTGGGTTGAGTTCGGGCACCATTATATCTCGGGCTAGAGCCTGGGGTTGACCTGCTCGAACTCAGCCCGATCGGGCCATGGAGAGGCCCAAGCCTGAGCCCCAGCCTAAAGGCCTAAGGAGAGTCAGGTTATCCCGACCCAATTTATTATTTTTTAAAAAATTGAAAAAATGACATCATTTTGTCATTCTATGTCAGGTCTCAGGCTGGGTTGGGCATAGATAGCCCTGGCCAGAGTCGGACCTGAGGCTCGGTTAAACCTTTGACTTGGCCTGTGGCCCAGTCAACCCGATCCTAGTCAGTTAACTTCCAGTCGAGGCAAGCCAGGCTCAGGCCCAATTGCCATGCCTAACTTCAACAAGACTTTTGTTACAGATACTAATGCATTTGATTCATTTATTGGCCTGCGCTTATGCAAAACAATCGTCTTATTGCTTATATCAATAGAAGTCTCAATCCTAAACATAAAGCTAATTCGATTTATGGAAGAAAGCTTCTTACAATTTTATTTCTTGTATAAAAATGGAGTTCTTATTTGTTGAGTATACATTTCATTATCAAACTTGATCATAAAAGTATAAAGTATTTGCTCGAGCAGATAATTTCTACTTCCAACACAGTAAGATTTGATGGCCAAACTTATGAGATATGACTTTCAAATTCAATTCAAGAAGGGGCAAGAAAAAAAGGTTGTAGATGCATTATCAAAAGTGTAGGTTCATAGATTTTACTGGAAGCACTGCAAGCAATTGATAATGGTTTATATGAGGAGTTGCAGAAGTGTTAGCACATTAATCCAACTCTTATTCAAATCACTTATGATTTGAATATGCAACCTAACAGCCACCCTAACTATTCTTAGGTGAATGACCAACTTAGAAGAAAGGGCAAGTTGTTTGTTGGTTTCTCACCACAGCTTAAACAACTTATACTCAAATAGATACATGATTTTCCATTAGGTGGACATTTAGGAAGAGATGCCACCATGCATATAGTAAAGTCCTTGGTCTTTTAAAGGGGAACAAATAACGAAGTGCATTACTATATGAGGACCTAAAATGTTTTTCATAGGTGTAAGTATGACACAACAGCCTACTTGGAGTTATTACAACCTCTAACTATACCTAAAAGGGTATGGTCTTTAATCTCTATAAACTTAGATAGAGGGTTGCCTAAGTCTCATGGCAAAGAGTTTTTTTTTTGTATATAGACTTACTAAATCTGCTCATTTCGTGGATTTGTCTTATCCCTACACAATCCTTTTGTTATGTATCCACTGCCAATTCCTATGTCATCTATTACAGCTACTAGAGTTCCAAAAGCCTTTTCAGATAGAGGATTAGTGAAGCACGATAATATGACTATAGTCAAGCTATTGGTTAATAGGCATAATGTTCCACTTGAAAAGCCACTTGAGAACTCTACGATAATTTTATGCATCAAAATCCACATTTTAACCTTTAAGGACAAAGTTTCTTTGGAGGGGATGATTTTGATGCAAGAAAATTGCTTTCTTCAATTTATGAAATTCTTTTATTCCTTTCTATGCATTTTTTCATTTTTATTTGCTTGGTTGCCATATATTGGACACCTAAGGTTTGTTATTTATTGGTGTGATTGTACAGAATAATCAACAATAACAATTAACTTTGCTCATCTCACGCAATTTCTTTCTCTAGTATCCACAGTCAGAATAGATAAGCTTGATTGATTTTCTTCATCTCTCAATCAATCCTATTGAACTCATCGCAATTCCCTGATTTTATTGAAAAATTCTTGAACTGCATCAGCTTTCTTCTCATTCTTTCAGACACCATTTGCTACTCCATTGCTGCTATGTGATCCATCTGTTTTCCTTTATAAGAAGAAACCTCAACTTTAAGGTTTAACCTGCTGTTTGGAACATGCTGAATTGAATTCAATCTTGAGATTGAATTCAATTTCACCTGTTTGGAACAATAAAAAGGCATGAATTGAATTCATGCGTAGGTTTAAACCTCACACCCTTTGTAAATTCAATTCACGCTGTGAATCACGTGAATTCAACTCCAAAAGCGCAAGTCTTCTTTTATAACACTAAAACCCAATAATACCCTTCTCACGCTGCAACACAATAACCCTTCTTAATCTCACGCCACTCTTCTCTCTTCTCCCAACAACAGACCCACGCACCTCCCAACAGCAGACGACGCCACTCTTCTCTCTTCTCTCAACAGTAGACCCACGCACCAGCAAACGACGCCACAACAGATGATGCAACAGCAGCCTTCCTTTCATCCACGCAACACCACCTCTGCTTCCTTTTCCTATCTGTCAATTTTATTCTATCTATTGGAGGTATTTATTCTTTGCTTCAGATTTAGCAACATATTCTTCTGTCTAGTTTTTTGCTGGAGTTACGGGAGGAGTTTTGCTTAACGTCTACTCCATTAAGCCCATGCCTCTATTTTTTCCCCTATCCTGAACTTTGGCTTGGCTAAAGATGGTTACATGATCATTTTTCTTTTCAAATTTTGGAACTGAAAGTTTGAAATTCTTGTTCTATAAAATGTGTTAAATTTTCACGCTCTATCAGAAGAATTGAAGAATCGATTTATCAGAAGAATTAAAAATATCAAAACTTCATTATTATGATAATCCTAGCAATTCCCTGTATCTTGTATAGTGCACAGTTCGTGTTTGTGCTTTTGTGGTCTCTCTCTTTCTAAGAACTATTGTAGGAAATGTAAAATCCTTGAGTTTGCTGGTCTGGGTCTTTCCTCAATTCCATGCTCTTCATTCTTCGCTTTACATCCCAGGTAACTTGGATGCTTCACTTTCGGTTTTGGTCTGTAACGGCTTAAGAGATAAACTTACCCCTATCCTATTGCTTTCAATTCTTGGTTGGAGTTTCAATCTTGTTTCATCTCTTTCCCCTTGTTTTTTTTGCCTTCTTATTCTTCTTCTCATTAGTTTAAATGGCTCTTCAGTTTTCTGGTGAATTTTGCTTTCTTTACCCGATATTCTTTCTCGTTACCTGTTACTGGCATGTCCTATTGTCAAGTACAGTGATCCTGGTATTTGCACTAAATTCTTACATCTCACCATGATCCCCTACAGTGGAATTTTTGCTCTAGCCTTTGGCTTTCTCTTTTCCTTTTTCTTTTCCACGTGTGCTAGTTATCTCTGTCTCTTAAAAGATTTCACCTTTTAGTGGTGAAACCTTATCAGAAGCTGTAATGGCTTTTGATATCTTCAATAATCACTGCATATTATCAAGGCAGTCTATATATTATTGCTTAGAGTTTCTTTTTAGGGCGTAAAATTTTTAAAGAGATCAATTGTATCTTTTTCACTCTTATCCCTTAAATATCCATCCTTCCTCCATCTTTAATTATAAACAATTTTTTTGTTGTAATACTGTTTATACGTTAATCTCCAAAATCTTAGTCAACATAATTATACAAACC
>JAOQMS010000005.1:7148751-7159856 GCA_027563885.1 Erythroxylum longipes
AATAAGATTATTTTTTAGTCAGGGGTAAATGTGTCATATGAAATAATTGAATTCATTTTGATTGTGTTCCAAACAGTGCAATTGAATTCAATTATAATATTACTGAATTTGGTCCAAACATTGTAAATTCAATTCAATTCAATCTCATTAATGTAATTGAATTCAATTCATTAATGAATTTAATTCGAAAGTTTCCAAACACCCTGTAAAAATTTGTAGTTTGGTTGGAACAAAAATCAGTTATTTATGTAGGTTTAAGTATGGTCTAACCAAATTTATGGTTTATGTCATTTGAAATAAAGACGTCAATGCCCGGCCCAACCCCAGGCCATGGTGGCCCTTGGCCTGCCGAGTCGGAATGGGTCGGGCTATGGCCCAACCTGATTACGGGCTAATCGATCCCGTGCCAACTCGACTCACCTCTTTTTATTTTAGAAAAACGTCCAAAACAATGTCGTTTTGTTGGGTCATTGGCCTGGCTGGGCTGGTTCAGTCATAGGTTCAGCCCGGGTCCTTTTTGATATCTCTACTATAAAATGTGATATCTTAATATTTTATAGCATTTAATTATGATTCAAATATTATTAAGAGATAATTTAATAACGATTTTAATATTATAAAAGGAAATTTTAATTATTATTCTATTATTATAAAAAGAGCATTTAATTTATTTGCCTCTTTTTTGTAATCGGATTGGTTATAGGATTTATGGGTATAGTTTCTATTTGACCTTTGGTAAACTCTAGTTTTGCACATTACCAAGGACTTAGCCTCCAGAGGCCATAAGAAGGCAGGCTGGATGGTGCAAACTAGCATCACCATCAAAATTGCCACATAAAGATTATTCGGCTTACACGAGTACAAGTTGCAAACCTGGGACAAGAAGACCTCTTGAAGAGAACACAACAACAAAACCACAGCTGCCCCCATATGCCTACTCATAAGACCAACACACAAGAAACAACTGTATCTACAACTCACCCTGAACTCCTCACTCTACAACCAACTCCACCCTTGAAACAAATTAAAAGAGTAAAACTGATTATTTCACCAAGCAAATTCCTACCCTGCATTTTGATTCAGAAAGGACGAGCGTGAAGGAGAGCAAATTGTTTTTTTTCTGTTCGCTTTCATTAGGCATTTAAAGCTTCACTTCTCGATCAAAAATCCAGCTGAAAGGAATGGTGGGTGCTGCCTTTGCCCTTCCTTGAGCTCTCTCTTCCAGCCTTCTAATTCTTGGAGGTAACCCGCATACATAGTCCTGCGCTTTTCGTCCTTCACCAGAAAGTCCAGTTAAGTCCTCCACTTTCCACCTTCCCACCAAGAACTCTAGTATATCTGCATAGTCTTTAGCAGTATAGACTCCAAGCCGCTGGGCGACAGCTGAGAAGTGCTCAAATAGATTATCGTCGTGGCCGTCATACATCAGGTGTGCAGGCATAGAAATCTTCTTCCTCATCATGTCAGCAAAAGCCAGAACAGTTCCGTCAGGATCAATCTCAAAGAGTTTCTCCACTATTTTTGTGTAGGCAGTCTCATGGCGCTTCTCATCTGAGGCAATTGTACCACATATTTGAGCCAAATTCATGTCTCCATGCTCCTTGGCTTGTCTCGCAGTGTTCCCATGGGATATAAAAGTTGCCCTTTCCTGGAATGAAGTGTAGATGAACCCAAGGTAGGGGCTGTTTTCTGTCCGTGGATCCTATGACAAAATTTATTTAAAAGGAATCAGATGAGAAGAGTGAGTGTATGAAATTGTGATGGATTATATAAAGAAGAAAAGATGCCCAAATGACTTTCCAATGTGCATGAATAGTGGGGAACACCCATTTCCATAGCGAGGATGAAGGTATAACCTTATAAATGGTGCTGTGCGACATTAGGGAATGCACGAACTACAATCCGAGGGAAATGAAAGAGTATACAGCATACATATTTTTCATGTCGATTTTAACAAAAAATTGTCATTAGTAGACTAGGTATTGTAGCAGATGACAAAGCAATAGATGAAACAACTCCCAACCAGCAAGTACAATCAATCTTTGCCTAAGCTCCATGGCTGAACAACTTTTTGCCCCTGTATGGGTAGAAGCATCTTCATCTTGTATAGGTTACTTTGAAAACTCAAGAAGAAAATAATCAAGTTAAGCAAGGATCTTACCATTCCTGACCCAATCAAATATTGAATTGTCTTCTCAATTTGCCTCATGTCCACGCGCCCAGACAAGTACAGATATTTGTTGAGAAGGTCACCATGCCTATTCTCCTCAGCAGTCCATGCTCTTGTCCACATTGCCCAAGAAGTCGGGCTTGCACCTGTTTCATCCCGAACCCCATCTAAGGTATTCAACATAGTTTGATAAGTAGGTAGCGCTTCTTCTGTGATCATGTCCCCAATCAGAACAACAAAATAATCATCTGGGATCTCTTTTGCTCTTTCCCTGAGCTCCTTGACTTGCTCGTCAAATCCCTCAGAAGCAGGATCCGGCAAAAAATCCTGTGGTTGCCAACACTTCTCAACTGGCTTAAGATGAACCAAGATATTCTGCTCGGCCCAGTCTTCTAGAGATTTAAAGATCTCGATCTTTTGGGGTGGCATTGAATGAGAAACTTGAATATGTACCTCTCTGGGAGGCATAAAAGGCTTTTTGAGATTCTCAACTTCCCTGCATTAAATAAAAAATGTCAGCATTTTTTAGATAACCATTCAAAATGAGTTTACAATGGAGTAGATACTCCTTCATGAATAATGCTTCTATGAGCATGCAGAAACTAAGACAACGTATTTTTTTAAACCAAAAAATTAGTCAATGTATCTGCATGACAAATTATTCTCATGTGAACTTTATTTACAACCTACCACTTCCTTGATCCATTCGAATGATGAACTAGCCGGAACAGAATTAAAGTGCATATACAGAAAATGTTTCATCGCACTAAAGCACACCAAACTGGTTGAATGAAAATCATAAATTCAAGATTAGGAACATAGCCAGTAAATCTTCAGTGTGAAAAGGATTTATTGGCCTCACAAACTTGAACTAGTCCCACCTGAGGAGCCAATGTAAGGATCATAAAGTTAACTCAAAGGAGAAAAATAACATCATACTTCATCTTACGAAGATTCCCAAGAAAAGTGCAATATTACAATTGATGATTACAAATTCATTAATTAAACCTGTTTTTCACTAAAATTTCTGCAACCAATGTAGAGATTAAATGGAAAGCAAACCAATTGAGGGCTACAAGATTAAAAGTGAAATCTCAAGTTTATAAAACTATTTTCTGATAAGAATTCTTTCCTAGGTAAAGAAGACCAATATGTTGACAAACAGCTGCTATCTCAAGGAAAAAGTCAAGGACTCATCACCTAGAAAATAACAAGTAAAGAAATCTGTCATTGAAGTCTCCAAACCACTTTTACCAACTCAAATATCGTACTTCAACCACATTAATAAAAAAAGGAGTAGGAAGTGAAAAGCAATTCAGCAACCAATGATAATCATTTTTATCTAATGGACAAAATGGAATTTGAAAAAGCACGTGTTACGTAATGGATACTTTTCACAATGGTGATCTGAAAGGAAATACAGAAGAACAGATGACAAATAGAAGATACTGTTCACAATTCTCAAAGCATGTTATGACAGGAGAATTGCGACAAGCTTTGAGAAACAAGAAGACCAAATTAGGATAAAGACACGCCTCACTCAAGCAGTTCAAATACAGACAGAACTAGACAACTAACTAATTAGAGCATACAACAGGTGGACAACCATGCAGCCCTCAAATTCAAGGCAAAGAAAGATGTAGATATCAGCAGAAGTCACAAGCCTCTGAAAACTTTCAAGCACTTTATCAAACCTTCCGTTTATTTGTTTGTTTATGGATATAATATCGGTGCAAATTATGTTCAGACACTGAAAAATTTCTGAAGAAGAATCCAAATTTTCAAAAAGGTAAAAGCAAGAAGACACAGAAACAAAGAAGGAAAGTGAATTGAATTTTGAAACCTTTTGCACAGCGAAAATTGACCCTAATGAAAAGATCCAACTTGGATTCCAGCAAAAAAGACGGTAAGAAGAAACAAAAAGCCATGGTTGCATAGAAAATCCCACAAACAACAGAACTAACCAGGAAACCACAACCACTGAAAATATTGATCCTAAACGAGTTGCATGCCAAATTGGTTCCATTTAATTTCTGGTAAAACAATAAAAGCCATTTAGTTTCTTCGGTATCCGATTTGATTCTTCGAAACTGTTTTGGATGCCAAATTGGTTCCATATATTAGTAGCTCAAAACAAGGCCAAACAAGCGTTCTATAAAGTAGGCGATATCTGCCACCAACACGAAAACCACAAGAATTCTGACTTCTTATATCTACAAAGCAACGACCAAAACTATAATATATATAATAATAACTTAAAGAATATAACCAGCATCTCTCTTGCTTGGAGGCTAAATGGTTTCGGGTACAAACTAGCGAGAAAAAACTTTGGCGAACAGAATAAGAAAGCAATACTTTTCTTAACAACTCAGCAATAGGACTTGAGAATTCAACAGAAAACCCAAAAGTTGGTGACGACTGTAGAAATGTGGAAGTCATCTTAATCTTTTCGCCTATACGGACCCCAGTCGAATGAAACTTCAAGACAGATAAAAATCCGTTTGATCAACCAAATTTTTTGCAAAGAAAATAAAATAAACGAGATTGAATCAAATGATGAGAAAGAAAGAGTCCGAGGAAATACATTTGTAGAACTTAAACGGAATCAACTAGAAGTCCAGAAGAGAAATTTGGTTTGAACACATGAAACAAGAGGATCATAAGCGAGTCTCGCAACTAATGAAGCTAAAACTTAATATCACGAGAAAAAGAAACAAAACCCAGATCCAAGCTGACCTCCAAAGTAAGAGAAACATGCAAAGATACCATCTTCTCACACAAAACAATAAAAAGAAAGAAAACAGAAAAAAGGAAAACAAGGAGCATTGAAGAACACCAGAGGAGAAAGGTGCTCACTTGGACCCAGACTTGAGGGTGGAAGCCATATAGAACTTGGGAGATCTGACGCTGGCCATTGGAGGAAGAGGAAAAGAAGGCAACTTTGGGGATTGAGAGACCAAAGGATTGAACATGAGAGCCATTGCCTACTGCTGTTTCTGTGGTTTTTTGTTTTGTCTTGGGTTCGGTTTCCTCCACAGAAGAGAGAAAGGAGCAGAAAGACAAAAGCAGGGAGTGCCAATATGTTTACTGCTAGTGAAACAATGGCGTTTATATATGTACATAAATTCTCATTTTTCTTTAGTTCTACAAATTATATTATATATACTTCTAGGAATCTAATTTCCTTAACTTCTACGAATTTACCTATAATTCTGTCGATAGGAATTTAACATAAAAAGTTAATACGAAGGAAATTCACTAATGAGTACAAGTGGAAGACTAATAAAGCCAAGTAAACGGTAGGAAAAGGGGCATCAGCAAGCCCCGAGTTCATCACATTTATGTTCAATACCGTCGGGTTAATGTCAAAGTACGTACTGCGTAGTTTGAGGAGGTACCAATGAACACTCCTTAGGACTGACTCACCCAATGTCACACATGTCCACAGAGTTGCTGCTCACCCTGGTAGCTCTGGTGTCGTGTTAAATGATACTTTGCCTTAGAAACCATACCACGTTTTCCTTCCTGTCCTTGATTTATGACAGGAAGACGGCTCCGAAGATAGTCAAAGTAGTCACAATCCCTTGAACTTCAAGATTTTTAAGATAACACAAGTTTTTACTTAAAAGAGGTCTCCATTTATCATTTGCTTGAAGTTGTTAATTTATTAAGAGCCCGAATCTCTAAATTTTGTGTTAAACGAATTCTTTTACTTATTACTAAATTTTTAATCAAAAACATATGTTTGAATGTTAGAACCCTCCAAAATTTTATATCAAAGAAAACAATATTTTATGGGACAAAAATCTCAATGCTCATCTTGTAAGTGATTTATCCAATTTTTGGTTTCATATTTGTTGTAAATATGATAGTGTTTCATAGCATGCTTGACTTGAGGGAAATCTGAGCTTAACTTCGTTTTGTAGTTTCTGGTTTAATTGAAAAAAAGAAAAGGTCATACATCTATATTACTGTGAATAAGCAGCAAATTTCGTCTTTCTAATACAGTATTCAAGGTATTTGACCTCACCAAGCAACAAGCTCACTCATTTCTGATGGATCATTACATGCCATCTTTGTTCATGTCATTATAAGAGAATAGAAACCTTGTCGTTCCAAACTCAAGTTACTGACGTTTGACAAGTCGTGTAACCTCAGGACGTGTTTCACAACTCTACTGACTTACCTGTCAAAGCAACATGTGTGATATCGGGTCTTATAAAACCAACTTAAATAATCAACCAATTAATCTTCTATATCTTTCTGGATTAGAAAGCAAAGAATCTCCATTATGCATGAGCTTAACTCCTGCAGGTAATAGAGTTGATTTAGCATTAGACAACCCAGCATCTTTTATGATGTCCATGGAGTGCTTTCGCTGGCTAATTGAGGTACTAGCAGTAGAACGAGCTATTTCCAATCTCAACAAGTATTTGGCATACGCCAAATCTTTAATGGTGAATTGGCATCCAAGAAACGCTTAACAGCAGCTACGTCATACTCAGATGAACGTGCAATAAGAATATTGTTTACATAGACTAGAAAAGTTATAAAAGAGCTATCATAGATTTCATAAATAAACAATGATTATGTTTTGATTGTATAAAACCAAATGAGCACAAGTTATAAAGTGAATTCACAATTCCATTAGCAAGAAGCTTGTTAATTAAGCCCATACGGTGACCTTCATTATTGATATACTTCACCATGTGTTATTCACATCAAGCTTGTTATAGAATATAGTAGTTATCGTAATCATAGGGATTATATAGTTAACGTAAATAACATACTCATAGGGATTTTAGCATAATTATAGGGATTGCTTTTCTATTTTAACCTATATATTCTTATATAAATACATGTAGTATCATTCTAATAAAAATACACAGAAAACTAATTCTTATGGTATAAGAGCCTAGTCGAGTTTTTAGGCCTCTTCTTTAGTTTTTTTTGGTCTTTCGTTTTTTGCCCTATCGCGATGCAGTGCATGGATTGCATGGGTGACATATTTGTTGGAGAAAATTTTCTCACCTCCTCCTTTACAAGACTCTATTGGTGTTGATCGGCCATTCCTCCAAACTCAGTTGTTGGATTTCAAGCGTGTGACATACACGCGCCGCTCAGTCGAAGACGCCGTTTCCACACTCCTGCATGTGAGGGTGTGTGAGCCGTCGTCTGCCAAACCAGTTTCTTCTTCCAGTATTGCCTCCTCTGTCCCTATTTGAATATCCAATCAGTTTCTGAGTATTGCCGATCTGTGTGGGTGTGGTAGACAGACCGTAGCTCCTAGATGTGAGTGTTTTTTATTTAAGTAGTTCTGTTGTGTTAGTATAGCTGTTGGGATACTTTTGTTGTGCTCTTTGAATATTTCTGTTTCTAAACAGTCTGTCGAGGTATTTCTAGTTCTTGCACCTCTTTCCTCCTTTTTTGCTTAATATTGTCACCTAGAAAATGGCTGAGAGTAGTGATATGGGTGAAGATAAGAAGACTATTATTGAAATTACGTTAGATTCATCCAAAATTACTATTAGAAAATTGATTGGAAGCAAAATTATGCACAATGGAAAATTATGCACAGATTTATGACTTGTGTAGATTAGGATGATCATTTAACTAGTAATCTACCTCCTAAGATTGATGTTATTGCTCGAAAGAAATGGTTTATGGAGGATTACAAATTGTTTAATCAAATCTAAAATACTCTAGACCTTGTTAGAGAATATATAAAACCAATTGAATTGGCCTCACACAACAGCTTAAGCTAATGTGGTGAAATGGTCACTTAACATGGTATCAGAGCCTCTGTGATCAAGTGGTCATGAGTTCGAATCCTACCACCCACCTATTAAATTAAGCATAAGGTAAAGTAGGCCTGTGCAAGTTTCGAGCTCAAAGGGCTTTCACTTGAGGGAGTGTATTAGAGAATATATAAAACCAATTGAATTGGCCTCACACAACAGCTTAAGTTATTGTGGTGAAATGGTCACTTAACAGACCAGAACAAAGAGGTCGCGCTCTGTTTCAATATTATACTGAAGTAAAACAAGCATTTGAAGAAAAGAGAGCATTGTTTCCAATTGTTGCTGACATAAAGCAAATGCGAGAACAAGAGGAGCAGATTGGGATACAGTGTTTCTTAGCAGGTTTGAGCTCCGAATATGACGTGGCACGCACACAATTGTTAACTAGTGAGACGCTTCCTTCTTTTATGGAAGTATATGCTTATTTGCTTCGAGTTTGTAAAGATGACGATGTGCCTTCCGATATGGTGACCAATGATTCAACGACATTAATGAGAAATGTTTCAAATACTAATTGGGGTGGCAAAGGTGGAAACAATAGTGGTTCTGTTGCTAGGAACAGAGGCACCTCTCGTACCTGTAATTATTGTGGAGTCAAAGGACATATCAAGAAGAATTGTTAGAAATTGCACAGAAAGCCTCCCAAATACTCTGTTCAGAATAACAACAGAAAATTTGCAAATGTGGCTACTCAAGATGGCATCCTACTCCTTCTTTAGTTATCCTCACCTTCTATTGCAATTTCAGCTTATGAGTATGCTCGTTTAACTAATGCCTATCAACAAATTTTGGGCACTCATAATGTAGCGCACCATTCTCATAGGGCATATTCTCGAATACTCTGACATCATTCGAGAACATACTCTACTAAGGTGGCATGCTAGAACAGTCAAACAATCAAACTCATTGAAAATTTTTCTTCGAAAGACATCACACGCATAACACTGAAAACCAATAATCAAAATTGGCCTATTTTTCATAAACATCATAATCACAATTTTCATTACAAACTCACATTTGATCAAACATTAAGCACATTTTCAAAATTTCGACAATCTTTTGGGCCCATTATAAATACCAAAAATGTATTTGATCAAAACTGTTATTACAAACATAATTCATTTATACAGTAAATGAAGCTTAGGAATACAATATTTAATACTAAATTTACAGAAAATATATGCAGACACCAACTGATCTCGACCTCAATCTCTTACTCAAATGTAGTGGCTCGGCTCCAATTTGTCTAACTAGAAATCTTTTCTAAACCTGAAAAATGTTGTATATATTGGGTTGAGTTTTGTGAACTCAGTGAATGGACCGTCCTCGATGACTCACTCAATCACATAACACATCAATTCATGTACTCATAAAATTCACTTCACTTCATCAATTCAACATGTTAAGTCACATACATTTCATATTCACTTAAATCATATTTCACATTCAGAAATCATTGAAACTATTTATTTCAATCATTTAAATCATACATATCAAATGTATATGAAATGCTCATGAGACTCACTTTCAATTGTTATTGTTGTTATCGAGTGCCTGTAGCTGTCCCGTATCCATTTTGGATACCAGGCTCATTAATAACTGTCCCTTATCTGTGGGGGATACATGACTCATTTTACATGGTGAGCCTTTGGCTCTTAATCGCTTTCTGAGCTTTAAGCTCTTTTTCGGTGGCTACTCCGATCATAACAACCTTTATTTGTTCATGCATTTATGTAATGAAATACACCACATTCACATTTATTCAATCAGTTCAGTTTCACTTTTACATTCACATTTATCATCAGAATTTAGTCCGGCATTCAACAATAATGTTGTGTATCACTTATTCATTATATTCAAATTCAAGGAGCACTTCCAATGATTTTTAAATTTATCAAACTCCACGGACTATTTATGTCTGGTATTGTTTCAATCACATTCACAATCAGTAGTAATTCAATACAAAAATTTTAAACAAAACAAACAATGAAAATGAGAGCATCTAGGTCGACTCATAGTACGCTCCAGATTAGCATTAGCTTCCATGATCTGGAAATGTCTGGATGTGGACGTTCTATCCTGTATATCAACATCATGCAATACATATATTGCACACACATTATCAATTGCACAATCTTATGAATACTCAATCACATAAATATGTATATGTGTTGTGTATAATGCATGCTCAATGACAATCCTGGGTATATTACCTAAATTCACATCTTATATTCATTCTCATTTCATGAATCATATACGTCTACTTGAACTTAGGTTCACACTTCATTTGTACATGATCATTCTAAGTTCATCATTCAATCCTTATCCTTTATATGTGTCTAGTTTATTCTTAGGCTTACACCTCAAGAACACTTGGTTATTCTAATATCATAAATCAATTTCTTGTCATTTCTTTTCAAACATTATATGCTCTTACAATACCCAATTCTCATTCACATTTACTACTACATATTACTCAACTCCTTTAAATCATAACTACAATAATATGAACATCTTCATTCCCATTATACTCACGCCTTTGTTACTTTGATATCAACAATTCATTCACTAAGTTATAATCTCAATTATCACTTCATATATATCACACATTTAATCACTTAATCCAAGCATCATTCTAGGTTCAATTCAATCTCTATTCAAGCCTAAATTAACTCTAGATGGCCAGTAAATGTCCGTTGGGCGGACTTTATGTCTACTGAGCAGACATTCTCGAGTTTTCCAGCTTTCCAGCTCTGCTCATATCCGTTTGAAGGGACATAATGTCTACTGGGCGGACCTTCACAGGACACCTACAGAAATGTGAAAATTTGACCCCTTTAGACAGCGAAATCTCTCCTTTGGGTCTTTATAGAAGTTGTATAACTCGAAGTCTTCTTCAAAAGCATACTTAAATTGTAACATCCTGTTACCTTTGGGAGGTTAGAATAGTAAATATGAGTGATAAATGAGAGCTTAGAGATGCATTTTTATGTTCATGCATAATATGACCTACTCATGCAAGTAAATAGTAAATTTTTCTGTACATGAATTTACGTTTACATGCATTCATGGATAATTCCGGGTATAATTGGATTGAATTGTGAATTTTTGAGAATTTTGAATGTTTCTGCATT
>JAOQMS010000005.1:7159956-7186242 GCA_027563885.1 Erythroxylum longipes
CAGGTGTTATGGAAATGGTTCTTAGAGTTGAAATAGCAATGAAATGATGTATAGGATTAGTGTAGAGAGTTAGATATAGAAAGGTGATATGTTATGTTTCTTCACTGAGCATGTATGAATATATAGGTTTCGTACGAGAGTTGATGAAGACGAAGAGATGTGCAAGAAAAAGGTTTTTTAGTTGAGGAGTATAGATAGTATCTTCTGCTTAGTCTATCTTCTGAGTCTATCTTCTACTTAGTCTATCTTCTGCTTAGTCTATCTTCTGCTTAGTTTATCTTTTGGGTCTATTCTCTGTTTAGTCTATCTTCTGGGTCTAACTTCTGCTTAGTCTATCTTCTGGGTCTATTCTCTGTTTAGTCTATCTTCTGGGTCTATCTTCTACATCTATCTTCTACTTAGTTTATCTTCTGGGTCTATTCTCTGTTTAGTCTATCTTCTGGGTCTATTTTTTATTTAGTCTATCTTCTGGGTCTAACTTCTGCTTAGTCTATCTTCTGGGTCTATTCTCTGTTTAGTCTATCTTCTGCATCTATCTTCTGCTTAGTTTATCTTCTGGGTCTATTCTCTGTTTAGTCTATCTTCTGGGTCTATTCTCTGTTTAGTCTATCTTCTGGGTCTAACTTCTGCTTAGTCCATCTTCTGGGTCTATTCTCTGCTTAGTCTATCTTCTGCTTAGTCTATCTTCTGGGTCTATTCTTTACTTAGTCTATCTTCTGGGTCTATCTTCTGCTTAGTCTATCTTCTGGGTCTATTCTCTGTTTAGTCTATCTTCTGGGTCTATCTTCTGCTTAGTCTATCTTCTGGGTCTATCTTCTGCTTAGTCTATCTTCTGGGTCTATTCTCTGCTTAGTCTATCTTCTGGGTCAATTCTCTGCTTAGTTTATCTTCTGGGTCTATCTTCTACTTAGTCTATCTTCTAGGTCTATCTTCTGCTTCGTCTATCTTCTGCTTAGTCTATCTTCTGCTTAATCTATCTTCTGTTTAGTCTACTTTTTACTTCGTCTACTTTTTACTTATATGACCATAACTTTTTCTCTAGATCTCCAAATGATCTGATTCTTGAACCAATATATTCCTAACATAGTCTTCTATCCCTTCATAAATGTGCATTTGATATGAATTTGTCATTTGATTCTCAACGAAAGTTGAATGCCGGACTTAGGTCTGATGAATTTGAAATTTTGTCTGAACATTCATATAAGATTATAATATATGAGGTATTCAGAAATTATTTCATTTCATAAAATGCATGCTCAGATAAAGGTGTTGTGACTTGAGTTGCCATTATGAAGCGCTTCTACGTAGAGCTTTGCTCTGTGATTTTTCTGATTTTGCATGTAGAGCTAAGCTCCGTGATTCTGTCTTATTGAGCCTTGTGGGCCAATATTTGTATAAGTCTGTGATAGGCACTCAGTCACAACAATAAAAAAGAAACTGAGTCTCATGTGCATTGCTAATGTAAGATCTGAATGATTATAAAGTGTTAAATGTACAATGTGACATGATTGATTAAGTGTATGTGATCCAATTTGATTATATGTTATGTGAAATAATGTGATTCATGAATTGAGTGAACCAACGATGATGGTTATCTCATTGAGTTCGCAAAACTCACCCAAAATTTGCAATTATTTTTCAGGATTAGAAGAATACCCTGTTAGGCCAACGGGAGTATACCTACAGCATGCAAGTGAAGGATAGAGGTTGGGATCAGTCCTTGTCTGCATTGTATTTCTTTAAATTTATATTGAAGTGTTCGTTCCGTAACTTTTTTATAAATTTGTATTTCAAAGCAACTAAAGTGTTTTGTAATTGTGAAAGGGCCCAACTGGCTATTGTAAATATTGGTGACTGTATTGTGTTGATTGAAAATGGTTATGAAACAAAGTGGGACCCGATTTGGTTATGGATTTTTGCGTATCATGTTTGTGGTTTAAAACAAAAGAAAATTTTTTATATCGATTTCTGAGTGATTGATTGCTCTAGCATGCCACTCTCGCAGGGCACGAGCTCAGACATCACCCATCGATGTCGGGTTTGGGTCTTGCGAGAGTGGGGTGCTACATAAATGACCTCAATCTGACATCCACAACAAAAGTTATGTGTCTTGCCCCAAAATCATCCAATTGCATCCATATTTTCCAGATTTCTAACTCTTTACTTACTACATTCAACACCTTATGCTTATTTTATCATTTCTAGTTTAATTACTTATAAGTTCCCCATCATTCTTAACTCCATTTGAACTCAATATCATTTATAAACAAATCATAGTCCATGATTGATCATGAACACTAAAAACAGAACATATACATACATACATTCATCATCAACTTTTTGCACTTTTTCAACTTCATTTCTACTTTCATTTCATCTCTAACTATCACCTTAATTCTTCCCATTTCAAGACACCACATTACTCCCTTTGTTGGCCCCCGAAATATTTTTGTTGAGTTAAGCGTGATATTTTATGGAATTTGAATTTTGACCTTAGAATGAATGAAGTTGTTAAGCATGATTTAAATAAATTATGAGGTCATAATAGATTTATTATTGGAGTTTATTATCATGTTAATGTTAGTAGGATTTTTATTGAATGGTTTAGTTATATTAAGTAATAAGAAGGTTGAAGGATATTTTTGGAAGATCACTTAAAGTTAAAAGAGCATAAGCTTATTAGGAAGGGTAAAATGGACTTTTTGGGCTCATTAAGGGTAAAAAGGGGAAAAGAAGTGTTGTCTTGTAATTGAAGAAGAAGAAAAACGAAATTGAAGAGAGGAAGAGAGAGTTGTCGTGGGAGAAGAAGAAAAGAAGAGAAAGTTAACTAGGTTTTCTAATTTTCTTAGTTTTAAAGAGTGATTTTGAAGTTGTGTAAGAAGGGAAAAAGAAAGAGGAAGATTAGAGCTTCCATTTGAGCCAAGAGACTCAATAATTGGTGAAGATTCAAGGTAATTTTATCTTTAAACTTTTGAATTTTTGGAAGGGTTTTGGTTCTTGAAGCTTAAGGAATGCATGGGTTTAAGTATTCTAGGATCAATTTTAGTATATATATATATATATATATTTAGTTCTCAATTGGAAGTCCTATTGAATTGGAATTTTTTCCAATATTGAAGGAAATCAAGAGGAGAGGCAAGAGGAATAAGAAGAAAGGCATCTTTGAGCAATTGTTAAGAAGGGAATTCAATGTGGGTTACATTTTTATAATTGAATAATAAGCCATAAATGTTTCTTCAAAATCAAGAAAGTAATTTTTTTCAATTGTATTATATATGTGCATTTATTTCTCTTTGAATGCTTTGAGAAAGTGCTATGCGGTTGGTATATGATTATTATGTGGATGATTTATGAAAAGAATGTGAAAATGAAATTTTTTTGAAATAAATAGATTACTATGTTTACGAAATCACTTTTTAAAAAAAGTGCCATTTTGGGCAACAAGTTTATAAGTTATGAAATACATATTATTTGGGTTTGGTTTGATCCATTCTGTATGTCAAGTGCACTTTGACTAAATGCTTCTCCCGCCTTCCCACAAGTGGCATGGAGCTCCTTCAAGGACTCCCTTATGTTTACGACTATGCAAAAACTACTATGTGGGATTGTGTTAGTTCGTTTTGTTTACGACTACACAGGACCATTTCATGGGAATGTGTTAACTCGTTCTGTTTATGGATCTCCCAAATCATTTTGATGTGCATATGTGTTGATAAGTTTATTGAATGCATGATTTGGGTTGCTTATAAAGTATTTGATAAATTAAGAATTTAGACATATATGTTTCATGATGCATTGTGAATTTTTACAATGGTTTTGCTTGTTACCGGTTATAAATTGTTACCCATGAGCTTTAAGCTCACCCCCCTTTTTTCATCCCATCTTCAGGTGATGAGCAAGAGATCGAGTGATCGAGCATAAGGTCATTACTCCGGATTATGCTTATTTTATATTTTCAGCTAGTTTTTGTAAAACCAGGCTTTAGTTGCATTTTGAGTAATTCCACTTTTTGTAAATCGTGTATTTTTGGATTATGATGTATTGTTGCTTGAAATGCCCTTTAAAGCTTTGATCAAACTCTATTTTGATTTAGTAATGAGATTAAGATTTGAAAAAGTTTATGTCGATCATGTACATATTTATCTTCTGGGTTGAGTTTGTTAATTGTTAGTAGTGATGGATTTTGTGTTGTGATGAAAGGATGTGTGTGTTCGTTTTAGTGTTTGATGGTTCGGGTCTATCCGAAGGCTTTGCAATGGCAAACCTTTCCCTAGAGGTGCTCTCGCTTAATTCTGTGACTTCGTCGCAGCGAAGCCAAAAGTTAGTCGCGGCGAACTTTTTCTGATGGGTCCTTGTACATGATCCTCACCCGATCCTCTGGTAAGGTAGCTTTGTAATAAGTACCGAGACCTGAGTGCCAACACCCTTTCTTTAGCTATAGACTCATTTTAGTTCATCTCCAAAACACCCAAAGAGATCCACATTAATACACTAAGAAAACAGAACATAAAACCCATTATTTATCAAATTTTTCTGCACTTTTTCCTACACCATCTTTAATGATCTTTCTATTTCAAATTCATCTCTAAAATAACTTATGAAATACTGATCATCATATACATAAAAGCAAGATAATTATATGCTCATTTCATCAACCACACTTCAACATAAGTTTATGACCCATTCATCTACATTTTTGCACACTCTCATACACCATTTACTTTATCAATCCAATATTATAACATTCCATAATCTATTACCCATCATAAACACAAAAGCAAGATATAGGTGTGTCCATTATTCATCTATGTTACACACATATATTCAACATCGTTCTCATAGTCATTAAATCTTAACATAATCACCCTATTTAATTCATTTCAAACAACCCATGAAGATTAAAGTATAACTTGTTCATCCAAAGCTTCTTCAAAAATCTTCATAAAACCCTAGCCTCCTACATCACACGATCATCTTTCATGGAGGAATGGGTTAGGTGTTTTAATGACAAGAAGAAGAAGACAAAAAAGATCTTGGAGTGATAAGGTGAAAGAATAATAACAAAACTTAATGTTGAAGGTTGGAGAAAAGAGAGTGTCGTATAGGGATGGAAGAAGAGAAGAATGAAGAAGATAAAGAACAAATGTAAAGAGAAGAGAAAACGTGATTTATCCACATGAAAGACAAAAATTAATAAAGATAGTTTTGCAAGAGTGAGTTATGAGAGTGTGAGGTGTGTGGCATGTGGTGTGGCAAGTCTCCTTGGTCCTTTATTTAACTAGTCAATTTGTCTCCAATTTTCAATACAATTTTCTCTCAAATTTCAATGACATATTTCATTAAATCTTAACGTCATTCATCAAAATTTCTACTACCATCTGACACTTATTTCTATTACTATTCATTAATTGTACTATCACTTGGTATTTTTTCTAGTCTAAAAATTACCCAAAATTTCAGAAATTTTCCTAAATTTCACTAAAAATTCTAAATCACTAATTATACACACCAACTCAATTTTCAAAACACATAAACCACAATTCACATTATAATCACATTAAATATCACTTGTACCCGGAAAATGTCAAATGAGTGCATGTACAGTTATTGAAATGTGTGCAAAACACCCAAATTCACGTATGTATATACTAACATTATGCATGAGTATGAAATGCATTTTTCTAATCTCTCATTACTATTTTTCATTTACAGAAATTTAAGGTTCTAACCCTTAATATGGAAACAGGATGTTAAACATAATTTGCAACAGCCATCCTCTGTGACATCAGCTTTGGCTAATACAGGTAACCCTGTTGCCTGTCTCTCCACCTCATCTCGTACTTGGGTTATTGACTCAGGTGCTACTGATCATATGACCGGAAACATAGGTAGCCTCTCTTCTTTCAAGTCTACTACTGATTTACCTTGTGTTATTTTAGCAAATGGATCTATCGCTTATGTAATTAGGCGTGGGAAAACAAACCCAAAAAAATCTCTGCCATTATCATCTGTTTTATATTTATCACAATTCCCTTTTAACCTATTATCTGTCAGCCAACTCACCAAAAGTCTCAATTGTTGTGTTGTTTTCTATCTCGATTATTTTTTTTAGGATCTTAGGACGAAGCAGATTATTGGTAAAGGGCATATGGTGAATGGCCTGTATGCTCTTGATTTAACTTCTGAAACGTTATCTCAATCGATTGCTTGCACATGATCATCTTCCCTTTTGCAACTCCATTGTCGTTTTGGTCATCCGTCTATCACAGTTTTACAAAAGTTGTGTCCTAGTCTTAAATGAGAATCTGTCTTAGTGTGTGAAGCTTGTCAATTTGTTAAACATCATAGAGTATCTTATTCTCCTAGACTAAATAAACGAGTTGAGTCTTCCTTTTACTTGGTGCATATTGATGTATGGGGTCCTTATACTATTCCATCCAAGACTGGTTTTCATTATTTTGTGACATTTATTGATTATTATTCTCGGGATACTTAGCTTTATATTATGAAATCTTGATCATACTCATTTACTATATTTTGTGCCTTTCATGCTAAAATTAAGACTCAATTTAACAAATCCATCTGCATTTTGGGAAGTGATAATGCTAAAGAATATGTTTCTCATACTTTTCGATCTATCTCTCTAAGCACGGTATTATTCATCGGTCATCATGTATTGTTATCCCTTAACAAAATGTTGTAGCACAGCAAAAGAACCGTCACTTGTTAGAAGTTGTCCGGGCACTAATGTTCCATTTGTAGGTCCTAAAAATTTTCTAGGATGATGCAATCTTTACTGCTTGTTTTTTAATCAACCAAATGCCTTCTTCTGTCCTTGATGATCATATTCCATATTCCTTTCTCTTTCCCTCATATACATTGTTCCCTCTTGCTCCTCAAATTTTTAGGTGTACTTGCTTTGTTCAAGACACGCGACCTTAGGTCTCGGTATTGGATCCCAAATCTCTCAAGTGTGTCTTTTTTGGGATATTCATGTGCTCAAAAAGGATATCATTGTTACTCTCCTTCATTGGACATTACTTGGTCTCTGCTAATGTTACCTTTTTTTAGAATACCCCCTTCTTTGGTTCTCCTGTGCCTTCTTCTTCGCACTCTAATGATTCAGGGGATAATTTTCTTATTTATACTGTCAATGAATAGGTAGTTTCTCCTCCCTCTTGACTTGTTATTTGTTAGGATTATTCTCGACGTATGCAACAGTGAGGTACCTCCTATCGGCCAGGACATAGACCCGACTCATTTTGCTTCATCTCCAGATTCCTCACCACTACCTGATGCTATCCTTTACCTTCCTATTGCTTTTCATAAAGGTAAACACACATGAACTTACCCTGTTTCTTCTTTTGTATCTTATCATGCTCTATCTCCCTCCTCCAAGTCTTTTGTAGCCTCCTTAGACTCTGTTGCTTTCCCAACATCCCTTGCTGAAGCACTGGCTCATGATGGTTGGCAAGTTGCAATGAAAGAAGAGAAGATGTCCTTATAGTAGAATCATAATTGGGATCTTATGCCTCTTCCTTAAAAGAAATGGGGTATTGGCTATAAGTGGGTGTTCACTGTTAAGATGAATCTTGATGGTTCTATTGTATGATTAAAAGCTCGGTTGGTTATTAAAGGATATGCTCAGACATGTGGGCTGGATTATTCTGAGACCTTTTCTCTAGTTGCAAAACTTTCTTCTGTCCGACTATTTATCTCCTTATCTGTCACTTACAATTGGGCACTTCACCAACTTGATGTGAAGAATGCATTCCTACATCGGGATTTATCTAAAGAGCTTTACGTGGAGCAAACACATGGATTTGTTGCTCAAGGGGAGTCAAGGAAAGTGTGCAAATTACGGAAGTCTCTGTATGACTTAAAGCAATCTCCTCATGCCTGGTTTGGAAGATTTAGTACTGTAATGATTAAGTTTGGCTTGCGAAGAAGTGCATATGATCACTCAGAATTCTTTTTATCATCTAGTTTTGGGTTCATTTTATTGGTTGTATATGTGGATGATATAGTGATCACTGGAAGTAATGAAGCGAGGATCATAAAGTTGAAAGCATTCCTTAAGACTCATTTTCATACAAAGGATTTAGGACCATTGAAATACTTCTTACGAATTGAAGTTTCTTGCAGTCATAAAAGGATCTACCTATCTCAAAGAAATATTGTCTAGATTTACTAAATGATTCTGGTTTTAATGAGACAATGACATGTGATGTGCCTATTAAGTTAAAAGTTTAAGATGGAGACTTGCTTGAGAATCCTGAAAAATAGAGGAAATTTGTGGGAAAATTAAACTACCTTACTATCACTCGTCATGATATTGCCTTTCTATTAAATGTTGTAAGTTAGTTCATTTCATCTCCTCGATCCTCACATTAGGATGTTGTTATTCATATTTTGAGATATCTAAAAGGTGCGCCAAGACGTAGCATCTTATATCGAAATTATAGTCACCATACTATATAAGGATTTACTAATGTTGAATATGCAGGAGATCTTTCATGACAGGTGCTCTACCACAGGTTACTGTGTTTTTGTTGAAGACAATCTTGTTTCTTGGAAGAGTAAGAAACAGAGTGTTGTATCCCGATCAAGTGCATAATTCGAATATAGGGCTATGGCTCAGACTACCTGTGAACTTATATGGTTACCTCATTTACTTGGTGAGATTGGGTTTGTTCAATCTAAACCAATGAACTTATGGTGTGACAATGAAGCAGCCATCTATATTGCAAATAATCCTATGTTTCTTGAGAGAACTAAGTATATAGAAGTCGATTGTCATTTTACTCAGGAAAAGCTAGAAGATGGATCAATCTCAACTCAACATGTCAGAACAGGGAGCTAATTAGCTGATGTGTTCACTAAAGCATTATCGTGGTTTACCAGGGAATTGGGTATATTTGTAATAAGCTGGGCATAATCAATATCTATGCTCCAGCTTGAGGGGGAGTGTTACTGAATATAGTAGTTAACGTAATCATAGGGATTATATAGTTAATGTAAATAACATAGTCATAGGGATTTTAGCATTATTATAGGGATTACATTTCTAGTTTAACCTATATATTCTTGTATAAGCACCTGTAGTATCATTCTAATAGAAATACACAGAAAACTCATTCAAGCTAATAAAGGGGTCATATGCTTGAAGAAACTACAATAATTGACAGTATAGTCACAACTTTAGCCACATAAGAGAAGTTATATAATCAACACCGCCAATCTAGTTATAACCCTTTGCCACCACCCACCAGTCTAGCTTTAAAATGATCAACACTAACATCTAGTTACATCTTCATTTATACACCTATCAACAAACTACATCTCTCTTGCTCATAGGTAGTTAAGAAAGCTCTTAAGTTTAATTAGCTTATAAAGCATCTAACTCCTTTTACATGGTTTACAACCAATCAATAGTACGCTTTGTTTGAATATAGGATTAAGCTCTTGAATACTTGACAATTTTTCTAAAAACTCTTGTATTTAGGTGTAAGGTTGTGTGATTGGTAATAAGTATTAGGATAATCAACACTAAAAGTAAGCAATGATAAAGAACTATCAACATTGGGATAAACTCATTTAGAAAATTTGGATTATTTCTAGTTCTAGTATTTTTTTCCTTAAGTGTATAGAATATAGTTATAGTTGGACAGGTGCAGGTGTAGGATGATCACTATGGTCTGTGCCTTTAGAAATTTCAAGGTTTGGGGAATGTGTTAGTGAGTTTATGGTGTCTATAGAAGGGTTATGAAAGATATCATTGATTGCAAAAGTAGGGGTTAAAGAGGTTTCAGTAGTTGTAACAATGGGTTAAAAAAAGGTTTGATAGGTAAAGACGGGGAAGTATTTTGGTAAGGATATGTAGTTTCATAAAAAATTGCATCTCTAAATATCAAGATGGATTGTGTATATAGATTATAAAGTTTGAAAGTTTTTTACCCTAAAGTGTAACCAAAGAAAAGGCACTTGTATGATTTGGGGTCAAGTTTAGCTTTAAAAGGTTTAGTATTTATGGCATAGCATAAGCAGCTAAACACGCTTAAATTCTTATATGATAGTTCATAATCACATATCATTTCCAAGTAAGAAGAGGAGATTAATGTAATAGGTAGCTATTAGAATGACCTCACCCCATAATCATTTTTGTAAAGAAGACTGAAATAACAAAGCTCTAGTAACCTGAAGATGATATTTTTATTCTCTCAACCACTTCATTCTACTGTATAGTATACATATATGATCGTTGATGAAGTATTTGTAATTCCTTAAACAGAGAATGTTACGAAAGACTCCAAAATTCAGTTTGATCACTTATAATAACTTGAACATTAAAATAGATCTAGTTTGGTATCATCTTGAAATAGGTACTTAAAAGACTAACAATCTAAGTTTTATGATTCATTAAATATCTCTGAGTTCCCCTGCTATAATCATCATCGATGGTTAAAACATACGTGCTCCATATGATGATTTTCAGCTATGTGGTCCCTATATGTCAATCTAAATCATCTGGCAAGGTTTAGTAGTAAAATAATGTACGGTGGAAAGGAAGTCCTTGTTGTTTTGAGATATAACAAACATCATAATTATAAACTACAACTTATTCTTTATTTGTGACATTAACAATAGTGACATAGTACTTTATTGCATTTGAAGAAGGATGTCAACGTTTATTATTCCAAATGGATCTAGATTGACAATATTGACACAATTGAAATCACTACTATGATCAACAACAAAAACCAAAGGACTACATATGTTAGTGTCGCTTCTGATAACATTAAAATCAAAGGATTGTTTGCCAAGAATGTACAAACCTCCTTTAACTTCACTAATTGCCAGGGTAGGGTAAAATTCAAATATAATATTAGCTGAGTTTGATAATTTATTTACAGATAACAAGTTGAACTTAAATGAAGGAATATGAAAAACATTATTAAGGATAAATTTTGTATATAACACTATATTTCTTGTATTTTTTACATGTCTAGTAGTTCCATCAGGCAAGTAAATATGTATAAGTGTATTAACAAGAATAGATTTATCAAAGAAAACTGAGATTAAGACACATAGTTTAAAGAACCATTATCAATTATCTAAGAGCCATAATCTAGATAATCATAACAAAGAAATGAATGATGGAATAAAGTACCTGCAAATTATGTGCAAAATTCACTGAGATTGGATCGTTAGCCTCATTTCCTTGCCTAAGCTTTAACAGTTCTTGCTTCTCAATGTCTGTAATTGAGGTCATTAATCCATTCTCCTTATTCTCTTTATCTGCTCCATTAGCGATGATATCATCAAAGCCTTATTTCTTGTCACTTGTTTGCCCTTTTGTTTCAATAACTTTTTATACCAGTCAGGATAACCATGAAATTTGAAGCATTTAGCCTTTGAGTGAACCATTTTTGTTGCAATGGTCACATTGGAAATTGCTTTTGTCCACACATCCTCTTTTCTTTACATTCTGCTTTCCACCAATCTTCTTATTGTTAGATTATCTTTTCGTTAATACCTTTAACTCCCTCTCAGATTGCATTATAGATCTTTCTCTGTCGTTCAACTTGCAACACCAAAAAGTATGCCTTATTAACGCTTGGCAAAGGATCCATGATAAGGATCTAATTCCTTATATGATCATAGTTGTCATTTAGGCTCCTAAGAAATTGCATTAAATGAGTAAACTTATTTAGGTCATCTATTTCCATTATTGCTCCAAATCTGGATTGTGGTACTGGTATGAGACAAGTTAACCCATCCCATAGATACTTAAAAATTTGTGAAATACTTTACTGTAGTCATATTCCTTTATGATACTGAGCTAATTTCCCTTGTATATGGTACAATATAGGATCATTAATTCATTATATTCGCTAAACCTCTATTCTATCTCAATCGACAATTCTTTGACAGTTTTTGCACGTATATAAAGTCTTTAACAATCTCCTTATATATTGAATTCGATATATATAAGATCATCATGCAATCTATATGCTTGAATTGATCAAACTCTGTAAAATCTTGATTTACCACAAGATAATTTTCATCTAAAAATCTAAGCTTCACCTTCAATCCAAGAGCAATTTTAATTCTCTTTGATACTATAATCTTGATTCCAGTTATCCTTACTTATTAGATTGTCATTGTACTTCTTCCATCTCTTATTGAATTAAAAGGAAAAAAAGTCAATTAAAAGATTACCTCAATAGAATATCAGAAACTCTCCTAAGAGATTCTCCCTCGGCACGATTAGATCATGCTCTAATACCGTGAAGAAAAACATAAACTATGGTGAGAAGAAAATTATATTCATTCTTATAAAGCCTGTAATTGTTAGCTAATAAAAATCTGTAAAGCTAACAAATTACTATCTAATCTTGACCATGCATGACTGCATATACACATAAGTTGACTAAACTAATATAACTAGCTAAAACTATCTATGGCTATAAAAAACTTTAACTTCTATATTTTTCAATCCCTAAATTCTCTTCTTCTGTGAAAAAAATGTTTTACAATAAAACCTCTCTACTCATCCTTTGAATTTATTTGATTGTTTAATTTTGATTTATTATTTTAATAAATATTTTTAATATATAATTTATGCATTATTATGAATATTTAAAATTTTATTTACTATTTTGTATAAGTTTTTTGATTAAAAGTTTTATATTGTAATTTATGATATAATTGAAAGGTTTCAAAATATTTTATAGTGTATTTTGACACTAATATATGATTTTGAGATAAATCTTTTAAAAGATAATTAATTATTATGATACTAATATTTCATTTTTTATTATGAGTATGAAGATGAGATACGAGAAATTATACATGTAATGGTCAATACGAGTTACGTTGTAATAGTCAAAAAAACAATTTACTAAAATATATTTTGTTTTAAAGGGTTATCTTTTCTTGTTTTAAAAAATAAAAAATTCTCAAAATTTTTCTTCATTTTTATTGTTAAGATTTCTTTTCTTTTCTCCTCTTCCCTTTTTTCCCCCATTCTTTTATGTTTTGTGAGTTCATTTCATTTGGAGATTTTTTTGTTTTAAGAGTTTGCAAAATTTATGTATTTTTTTATCTTTAATCCATCTCCAAGTTTGTTTTATTATTTTGGATAGATATAATGCGTATTGTCTTTTTCAATCAATTCTCTTCTTTACATCGAGATTTTTGTTTGATTTTTATAAATTTCAAAGAGGTATTGATAAATGTTTAATAGACTATGTTTTTATGCCTATATTTAGTTTGTTTTGCTTTTTATTTGAGAGTTTTTATGTTATTTTTGGTACTTATTTTGATTCAAGTGTGTTTTTAAGTTTTAATTGTCTCCATGGATCAAAAGGAGAGAACGTCATATGAAATTACGGTAGAAAATAAAAGAATTGAAGCTATTTTAGAGATATACTGTTGTGTGATGAAGTACACATACGTGTAAGTCACATCTGTAACCATGTTCCATGCTTATGTAAACTCTTAAAAGCATGTAAATTCGCAATTCTAAAGTATTTTTGAGATACATAATCACTCATACGACTGTGTGACTGACCGTGTATAATCTAAAAACCCTAATTTTGCAATATAAAAGGCAATTATAAAGACATGATGAAGAAGTAGTTAAAGTCAAAGTTAAATGCATAGTTAAAGTTTGAGACACAATTATGAACCTAGGATGGAGGAAAACATGAAGATTACTTCAGAGATCAGATAGAGAACAACTTTCTATTGCATTAGAGAAAAAAAGGGTCTTATGGATTGTTTTTTTAATTATTTCTTCTAAACTTTTGATGTCTATTTTGTTTTCTATATTTATGAAATAAGTTTGTTTAGTTTCCAGGTATAATGAACCCAAAGTTGTGATGGATAATTTTATTTGATTTTATTTAATGCAATTTTATTGATTGATTCATTGTGATTCAATTATGTATTCTTATTCTTGAATTAATATGTCTGAGATATTAATTCAATGTATGATTTCATATGATTGAGATTGAGAAATCCTTTTGTATGAATAGATCTACTATAATTGGAAGTAGTAGTATGGAAACCTAGAGATAGGTCGACATAAATCCTCTAGAATAGGGTTAAACTAAACAATGAAATCCAAGAAACGTTTAATGCAATCTTAGGAGTTTTAACTAGAAAGAGATTTTAGTTAATCAACTAAGAGTTAGTTGTTAATATTCTTAAGAAAGATATTAACATAAATTAGGAATTTTCATGGTCTAATGACTAATAACTTAATTACAAGGTAAAGGGTTAATACTTAAAAATCTTAGGGTGACTCATTACCAAGGTACTAGTTATTTAATATTGATTAATTATAGTGTTATTTTTGTTCTAGTTTATTATTGGTGTTGGATTTTAATTTAGTTTAGTTTTAATTTAAATCATCATTCTATTTGTTGACTAGATAATAAAAAAGTGGTTATTACTAGTACTTGTAGTCCCTGTGGGTGATATTCACTAACACTTTATTATGGATTGATAGGTGCAATTATTGTGTGAACTATAGAGTTGAGATCAACACTCATCAATATTTTGGCGTATTGCCAAGGATTAGAATATTAGGAACACCCAATTTTTATTAATCTAGCCATTATTAATTGATTTATTTCTTTTTATTTTTATTTACTTTGTTGACTATTTGGATTTCACACTTTTATAGGTCTTTGGATAAGTGACCTAATGGAATCCATCGCACTTAGTTTACGAAGATCCAGAAATTAAGAGGAAAACTTGTAGAAATCTTCTAAGGACCCAACTGAAAATGTTGGCCCCAGGTCTTAGTTATTATTTCGTAGCGATAAGGTACCGAAATTGGGGGACTTTTAAATAAAAGTATATATATATATAATGCTAAAAAATTCAAATCATCAAAAAATATTTCACATATATTAAAAAGAAGAAATACTCGATTAGGATGTAAATCCCATTTAATAAAAATTTGGATTGAAAAGATATACATAGATATCTTTTTAGGTACCATCATAATTCCACGTATCAATACACAAATATATATATATATATATATATTCTTGGTGGGAGTAAAAACAAATAAACAAACAAACAAATAAAATAAAACTCACGGTCTTGCATTTGAAAATGGCACGGCTGTGACATCAAGGAGTCACAGGCGTGAGCCAGAGGAGTCGCAGTCGTGCTTGTGCATGATCACAACTTTTGGTGAACAGTAGCAGTTCGTTGCAATCGTGCACATGAAAACACTCCTACTTCAAATCATCATAACTTTTACTCCCGAAGTCCAAAAATTATAAACTTTATGTCTTTAGAAAGCTAAAAGAATGATCTACAATTTCATGAACAAATTTTGTTAAATTCTACTTAGATCAATACAGTTTATTCATTAAAGTTTCAGAACATATTTTCATCCCCTTTTTCCTTTCTGCTATCTATAAAAACTATTACCTATATCAAAAGACCCAAATCCAAAAAACATAAACCATACATACAAAACTCCCATTAAACATTTTACTTCAGAAAAATCTATTCAAAAGCCATCAAAAATCTCACACCGTATTCCTAACCGAAATTAACAACTTAACGGAGAAAAGGATTTGAACATTAACAGAAAAGAAATTCTTCTACTCTTACTTTCATTCATTTCTCAACAAGATAGAGTTTCATCTCTCAATCAAAATAACGTTTATACATAACTTCAAATTACATATCAGAAGCCACATTAGTAGCATAATACAAAAATACAACATGAATGCTCATGCTTGATATGCTTCTAAAGTACCAAAAGTTTCTGAACTAACTTAGTTACAAAAAATAGAAATTATTGGAGTCAGTCGAAGTTTTTGCAAGGTTTAATGTCGATCTGCTATTTCCGCACCTGAGGAGTGGAAAGATAATGGGGTGAGCTGGGAAGCTCAGTGGCTACATTTGCGACGAACCACACACACACAACCAAACACATACATAAATTTATATCACATTTAAATATACATTATCCACGATTCAAGCTCACAGATAAACATATTCTTACACAAATTGAATTAGGTAAAATTTTCAATCATCAAAACATAGCACTCAATCATATAGCGTGTTTAGAAATTTAAAGCAAAATGCACACATATAATGGCTTGAGAGAATCTTATAGAACAAAATGGTGAAACCGAAGTTTACAACATGAACGAAATGAGTCCATTTTTCAGAGCTCATATACCACAAGCGGGTAGCTAGGAGAAGGCTATAGGTCAACGTGCACGTGTCGAACGAAAGGGTATCTCTCTTTCCCACACATGCAAATATTTCCAATTCTTACATATTTCATATCATATTCATATTTTCATGCTTCTTAAATTTTCTGTTTTTCATTAACATCAAAGCAACAGAATTCTTACAAAGCAAGCATGATTTCAATCACTGATTATTTTTATCACATTCACACTGAATAAAAACAAGCATTTAAATACACATACAAGCAAATAATTCAACTCATCAACATAACGACTATAAACGTATTACCCACCTATTTACTTGTAATTCCAAGATTAAGTTTGTCTTTCCTCTTGCTCTTGATTTCAAAGTTCTTGGTTCCCTTCAAACAAACATATTTTTATTCAAATATCATATACGAATAGAACCTCCATAAGGCTCTATTATCCAAAAATGAGCTTAAACTTAATCTACTCTTAGTTTATCTAAGTTAGAAGAATTAAGATCTAGTTAAAAGTTTATAAAAATCTAAGAACATAAATCTCTTGTTCCTCTTCTTCCTCTCTTCATTTTTAGCAAATGAAAACCTAGCTTTTCTGCTTTCTTCTTCTATCAAAACAAGAAAATAAATAAAGGGTTACCTAAAAACTCAGCTGAACCTTCTTCTTCCACTTCTTATCTCCTTTATCTTTGTTTCCTTCTTCTTCTTTTCTGGTTCAGTTTTTGCTTCTCTTCTTCTACTTCTTTCTACATTTTTCTTCTCTCTTTCTTTTTTATTTTACACGACTCTCTCTCTTTTTCTCTAACCTCTCAAACACGTCTCTCCCTTTTTTTTCTTGTTGTTATACGACTCTCTTCCTCTTTCTCTAGTTTCTTTAAGGTTCTTCTTTTCTTTCTTTTTTACTTCTACACAACTCTCACGCATGCACCCTTTTTTTACTTCTTCTCTTATTAATCTAAAACAAACTCTAATATTCTAAACTTACCCTTCCATATTTATTCTAATACCTTCTAACTCCTTAACCTAATTCCAACACTTCCATTTAATCCATGCAACCATATGTAAGTAAAAAAAATATTTATAAATAAACTCCATAAATTTCTAATTCAAAAAATTCTAATTTTTACTCATGACTAAACTCCAACAATTTCTCATTTACTAATTCTAACTTCTAAGAAAAGTTCGGGGTCTAACAGAAACACTTTGAGTTAGATCAATAGATAAAGGACTTAGAAGGTTAGATTAATATCGAAGAATCAGAAACCAGAAAAGACCAACCAAGGACCATGTTCGATTATGTTAGACCAGGCTTAACGAGAATGGAGTCCAGTATTGTGAGACCTACTATTACCACCAATAATTTTGAGATTAAATTAAGTATCATTTAAATGAAGCAACAGTCTGTTCAGTTTGATGGGCTATAAGATAAGGATCCCAATGCATATTTTTATTGTGATACTTCAAGGTAAATGGTACTGATGACAATGTGATAAGATTTTAGACTATCTTTATTCTCACTAAGGGGTAGGGCAAAGCAATAGTTAAATTCTCTACCTAGGTCATCCATTACCACTTGGGACTAAATGGTAAAGAAGTTTCTATTGAAGTACTTCCTGTCGGCTAAGACTGCCAAACTGAGGAATTATATCTCCTCTTACGCCCATGTTGACTCAGAGACTTTATATAATACATGGGAGAGATTCAAGAATATTTTAAGGAAGTGCCTACATTATGTCCTACCATTATGAATGCAAATTATACCTTCTACAATGGGCTAAATTAAGTGATGAAGTAGATGATCGGCGTAGTAGTTAGGGGAACTCTGAACAACAACCAGTCTAAGAGATGGGAAGAGTATAACATGTTATGTTCTTAGCCTTAGTTTAGGTATAATTTTTTAGTCATCAAAGGAGCAACAAAATATTGTATTTTCAAGTATATAAGTAGACTATAAAGCAATTGTAGCATTTGTCAAGTTGTTTGGTTAAAAAGGATCTTGACGGATTTAAACATGGAATAAAAGTGTCCAAACAAATTATTTTGTGGCAATAAGTCTAAAATTTCAATGTCTAAAAATTATGTCCATTAAGGGAGAACCAAACACATGGAGACCAAATTTCATTTTATTAAAGAGTTTGTTGCAAAAGGAGAAGTGGTGTTAGTCTACATCAACAGTGATGATCAACCTACAGACATTTTCACAGAAGTACTATAAGAGAACAAGTTCATGAAATTTTGATTTATGATGGGGGTCCAAACTCTTTGAATTAATAGTGCGATTGTTATATAATGTAGAAATCTACTAGTATCTATGTTTGATATTATCTATTGATGTGTTTGAATTTGTCAACTAGTTAGTTGAGAGTATCTTAGAATCTATTATCTATTTCAATAAGATGCCTATGAGTTGTTTAATCTCTATTAGAAAAATTATTCGTAATTATCAAGTATTGGTTAATTTTTGTAACTATCAAAGTATCTTTCAGTTATAAAAGGAAATGTTTGCTATTAGTTTTTTTAATAATAAGTAATGAATTCATCATTAACTAAAGTTACTTAAAGTTTATTATTTTTGTTATCTCTTATTTTCTATCGTTGCTATTTTTTGTTATAGAACAACGATTTAAACATTTTAAGTATAGGTTTTGTATAAAATTTCTGATTGAATGTTTGATATGAGCTTCTTAAATTTATGTTATATATTTTAGTGTTTGAAAATAGTTTTATCATTTATATTTTAATCTCTTTATTAATTATTAAATGTCGGTATTTAAGATACACGACTTTCATATCAAAATTTGAATCAAATTCAAATGGTGAAACGATTAAGACACTTTGATCTCTATAGCTTTGAAAATTTACTGATATTTTCATTTATACAAACAACCAATTAGAACTTCTACTATATGAGGTTATGAGAGGTTACTGAAACTTTTAAATAGACGCTCTATAAGGATTATAAGAACTAAAGAATGAACATGACAATCATTTTTAGCTTATGTGATAAGTTGAAAAGTTTATGAGGTTTAAAGCCAATTAGTCATTTAATTATAGAAGAGTAGATTGTAATTTTTTTATGACGATGGGGCATAGTGTGACAATGAGAAGCAATGCAGAGCGATTTTATCATTTGAACTAGAAAATTTCAAAGTATTTTTCAAAGTCTTATATGTAGTTTTTTGTATCATAAATATAGTAATTATTACATCATCCTTTACCAGTACACCTCCATCATCCTTAACTTTTTTATTTTCAAGTATATTTATATATTTTACTATTATTTCTATTATACCTTTATATTTAATTAATCATTTTAATAATATAACTTTATTTTTTAGAATTGTATATGAGTAAAGGATGATACACAAATTGATGCATGTATTAAAACCGATAAACAAATATTATATATGGGTAAAAGAACTTAACTAACTCAAAATGTTATATGATAGTACTCATTTAACAAGTGTTCACGTATGTAATGGATAGATGAGAAGGTATTACAATTGATTATCAAGTGTTTTTAGAAACAGTAACAAAGCTATTGGACCAATTTCTTATGCCTTCACAAGATATTACATTATTTTTTAATAAATATAGTAATCATGATTAATTTAATTAACTTTAGTTAGTATATGTTTAGGTAAGCTTTATTTGGTTGAGTCAAGTTATACTAATATGCATGAATTTCTTTTACCATATTAAAGTTAGAGATATCATTTGCAAGAATATAAAAGAAGAGAGAGAGAGAGACCTCAAGGTCTATGAAAATTATTTAACCAGATAGACTCTTCGTTGATTGAAAGATATTTTGGTGTTTTTCTTAACACGTCCAATTATAGCATAAAGAAGCAAAAATACATTTTTATTGCTTGATGCATGACACACAATTTTATTAGAATGCATAAACAAAGTGATAAATTATTTGATAGTTGTGTTAAAAATAAAAAATGCAAATTCTCAAGTGGAATATGACGTTGCTCCATCAAAACTTTGAAGCATATCTAGATAAAATTGTTCAAAAAAATCTAGAATAATTATATTAATGAAAACTCTAATTGATTGATATATTTTTTAAAATGATGCTACTATATACTTTAAAAACAATGTAATTTAATTACAATGAGTTAATGTAATTTTTTATAACTCTTATTATATAAAATTAACATATAGATATCTTTGATCGTATTAAATATTAATCTTATTTAATTTTTAATAATTATAACTCATTATGATAAGAATAAATTTTAATGATAAGAATAAATTTTAATATGTTAACTAATTAGGTAGTCGAGTTGGTGGAGTGGAGAGCATGAGGCCAAAAGGTCCTGTGTTCGAATCCCTCTACCTACACTCTCTCGATCGAGTCTGTCGTACATGGCTTGCCTAGTGCGGAGTACTCGGTTGGCATGATTTGCAGGTTATTGCGTCAATCTGGAGGTTTACCCAGTGCACATCCAAATTGTTAGATATATGGTGTATATATCTACTTATTTTATTTGGTATATTTTTATAAATTGGACTTATTAGATTTTTATTATCTTGGATTAAAAACTTTATTTGGATAATGTTCTAGATAGAATAAAATTCTATCTTGCATAGAAGTTGATTTTGTGAAGAGTTGTGGGTCTTATGTGGATGAAGCAGCTGAAGGGCATTATTGTTTTTTCAATTGTGAATTAAGGGTTTCTATAATTATACGTAGGCAGCAGCTTGGGTAAAGATTTTTTAGACTCACGGTTTATGGGTGTGTGCGCAGTGTGTGTGTTGTAGTCGTGGGTGAAGAAAAGTTAAGAAACCAAATTTGTCTTACAAGTTGGACTGTGTAAGATGTTTAAGGATTTATTTGGTGTGTCGTGATTGGAGTTGTGTGAGTGAAAAAACAAACCTACGACAATTTGATGATTGTGTGTGTGAGTGAAAAACAAACCTATAGAAATTTGGTGGTTGTGTGCGTGAGTGAAAAATAAAACCCACGGCAATTTGGTCGCTGTGTTCGTGAGTGCCTTTGTGATTGTATTGAAGTTAATTGTTCACAATCCATCTTATGCATAGGCCCAGAGGTGAGACGTTGGCGGTATGTTGATTGATGGGTTATTATTGTAGCTGTGGGTGTTGACATTTGTATATGAGGGCTGCATATATATGTGTTATGCGTTGTTCTTTATCAATGGTGTGGTAGTTGATAACGCTAGACAATTATTCTTATAGAGTGACTCACGGTTGGACTGATTGGAGTTTTACATGTGACGACTTCCAGATTTATTTCAATGGAGCTGAACTTTTTGGGAAGTTGTTCTTCTCTTTTATCTCAAGTGTATTATTATTCTGTTCTTAGTTGATTGATCACTTGAGTTATATTTTTATTAATTTTTGTTCATTAAGTTGTTTAGAAAAATCCTCTGACGAGGTTAACACGAGTCGATTGTGTTATTGGGTGTGAAAAGTCTTTCATAGGAAGTGAAGTTGAGAGATAGTGTCAAGGGTTGAGTGGTGTCAGCTCAGTAAAGCCTTGGGTAAATCTATTATACTTCGGTAAAAGTGATTAAGCTGGGTGAGGGCCACGCAGACGTAGGCAAGGAGTCCCGAACTGCGTTACCAATTTTCTAGTGTCATTTATTATTTCGCTTTTAATTGGTTTTTTTTGTTTGTGCCAGAGACAACCACGATAAAATTGGAAAGTTTGTGAAACTGTTAACCTCTATGGTTTTTCAATTGGTATTGGAGCGGGTCACCATTTCAAAACTTGACAGCAAGTTGGTGCAAATCCTAGTTTCACAAACATGGCTATAAGAGAAGGAGCATCAATTATCAGGCCATCGTTATTGGACGGTTCCAATTATCCTGCATGGAAATCACGAATGAAGGTTGTTATTCAGGCATAGGGAATAAGAGCATGGAACTCAGTGTTATATGGGTAGACCCATCTGATGATTACTGATGACAAAAGAGAGATAGTTCGAAAAGATCCGACTAAATGGAGAAAAGCTGAAGAAGAAAGTGTGCTTGGAAACTCCCAAGCAATGCATGCAATTTTTAGTGATGTTGACGAAGGATGTTTTTGAATGATATCAGCCTGTGAATCAACCAAAGAAGCATGGGATGCTTTGCAGACTATTCATGAAGGATCCAAATCGATGATAGCATCAAAATTACAGATGTTAGCTGTAAGGTTTGAAGAACTGAAGATGGATGAGAATGAGACCATTGGGGATTTTCATGAAAGATTACGAGATATAGCAAATCAGGCGCATCAACTCGGAAAGAAATATTTCAATCTAAAGCTTGTCAAGAAAACGCTGAGATCACTGCCTTCAAGATTTATACCTAAAATTGCAAAAATAGAGGAGGCCCATGACATTAATGATCTATCATTGGAGAAGGTAATTGGAATTTTTAGAAATTTCAAAATGAATCTTTTAAGGGATAAGCAAGAAAGAAGCAAAGGATTGGCACTATAGGTTGAAACTGGAAAAGATGTGAATGATACAGAAGATGAATCGGATGAGAATGAAGAGACGGAGCCATTGACAAAAGAGTTCAGTAAGTGGTTGAAAAGAATGAAAAAGGACAGACCTAAATTTAAACAACATAGTGGGAGTTCATCGAGTATCAACTTAAAGCAACAAGCCAAAGCTCAAAAAGGTGAAAGGAAGGTGAAGAAAATCCAATATCATGAGTGTCAGGGCTTCGGGCATGTTTAAGTCCAATGTGCTAACATTTTGAAGAAGAGAAAAGGGAAATCCTATAGAAGCACTTGGAGTGAGAATGAATCCGGAAGTGGGTATGGTAGTGAAGAAGAAATCGTTAATGTTGCTGTGTTAGTTGCTTTACATAGCAAAAGACCAGTTACTTGCTTAACAGTAATTGAGAAGGAAGTAACTTAAGACGTAAAAGGGGGGAAAATGAAAATTTTCCAGAAAAACATAAACAACTCAGCTTAAGACCCAATATCAGATTATGACAGTGATGAAAGTGGCCTAAATGATAGAAAAGAGAATATTTCCGAGGCTCACAAAGCTATGTATGAAAAATGGGTAAATACGTGTAGAAAGAATGAAAGAATGAAAGAAGAAAATCTCTCCATGAAGAACACTATCCAAGGGTTAGAAAAGAATTTGAAGTTGGCATTAGATGAGCTTGGTGAAGCTAGAATAAAATTAGTAAGTACCGAAAAAGGATTGAGAATGTTGAATGGAGGCACAGAAAAACTAGAAAAGTTAATGAAAATTGGTAAGGTTAAAGGGGATCTTCAAGGCATTGGCTATAAAGGTAAATGCTTCAAGGTGAATGATGAGAAAGTTGATATACCCATATCTATCCAAGAAGAAACATCGAGGAAGAATCGAAGATTTGTTCTCACGAATCATTTTTGCGAAGTTATCGGGCACATAAGGCCAAAATGCTACAAGTTATTTGTAGATGTTGTTTCATAGAAGCCAAAAACGAAGGACCTTATATCCCTCATATAAATTTCAGAATCAGCCTTCAGTACCGAAATCCACTTGGGTTAGAAAGGGTTAAGGATAAACACAAAGATGGAGTTAAGGAAAAACAAGAAAGTGTCCAGATTCACAGTTAGTTAATACTTTTGAAGCAACTATTCAAACTGAGGATAAGTCAGTTGCTTCAGATGAAGAAATCAATCAGATAGTTGATGACCGAGATAATGTGATGAGAAATAAATCCAAGTTTGAATTTCTTCGAGGAGCACCGGGACTGTGTACTTTACATTTTTGAAGTATAGTTTGTTGTTTTTTTAAAAAATTGCTTTCTTTAGTTCTTCTTTAATTTTTACGTTGGCATTGTCATCCCATTTTTTTAGTAGTTTGCATTGTGACTTCTATTTAGCTCCACCGAAGACTTTTGAGCTCTCTCATCAGTATGAGTCTCTCTCTCTCGTATCTCTTTCTATTTCAAACATATCTCTTAATGTTTTGAATGGTGGTAAATTGTCATCTTGGCATGCGTATGATTCTTTCGCTGCACCTACAGTTGATTTTTATGTTTCTCTATTCATTGAGATTGATTGTGTTGAAGGCATTATTTGGCGTGCGTATGATTCTTTCACTGCACCTACTGTTGATTTTTATGTTTCTTTATTCGTTAAGATTGATTGTGTTTAAGGCATTATTTGTTCTGACACTGTTGTCCCAAAGGGGAGTTATTAGATTGTTTATGGTGACTGTTTCATTCACGGGAAGATTTTAAGGTACCTTCATGACTATTAGTCTTACTTTTTGGCATCTTTTGTCCCAAAGGAGAGAAATTTGGATGATTGGATTATTATTACTATGGATGTTCTTTGGAACTTGATGTTATATTGAGGGAGAGTTCATATGAAGTGTGTAACACCCCATCACCCAAACATACTACTAGAACACATAATTTATGTGCAACATTTATATGACTTAAGCTCAATGAATGTTAGACATAAGTTATGATATACTGTTTGGCATATCCATACAATTATATATATGCTTTTATTTGGCATTTAGTACACGTGAGGAGCATGGGGATAATATTATTTAAGTTAGGAAGGCTCCATTACAGATTGTCATTATGACAAATGGTGAGTCAGTGGAGATGAATAGTACACGTGAGGGGCATAGAGTGGACTCACGTATTATATTGTTTGAGTTAGGAAGAATCTATCATAGGTTCCATTCCTAACTAAAATACCCCATATAGCAACTCTTTCCCCTAACCTTCACCACCGAATAGCGATCTAGTAATCCTTGTGGTGCTGATTCTGATTTCAGTGTTAAAGCACTTACACTGAGCACTTGCTAAGCAAGTAAGTGGTTATAATATTGTTTCTACTGTGTAAATAAGCATGTGCATGTTGGATATACATATCTGCATAAAAGGGGGTTCACAGTGGAGAGAATAGATATGAGGGTTCTGAATGTTAGTTAAGTTAGAAAAAGTAACCACAGCAGAAAGAAAATGCAGAAAGAATATGTAAGCTTGAATCGTAGTTTGTGATTTTGGTATATATGTGAGTTTTGGCTCCTTGGAATTGTTTGGTGTTTTGGAGCTAAGGAGGGAGTAGTATAGATGATACTTGCATGTTTGGAAGTGTAACAGCAAGGGATATGATGTATAGAACTCGTATAGGCACGAGGGATAATATGTTCTGCTCCCCCTTCTTCTGTCTTATATCCTCTGTGATGACGTCAATTTCCTCTGGGTGACGTCATCTTCTTCTGTAAAGATGAAAATGCATCCTCTACGAGTCATTCTCTGTTGTAAGTTATCTTACAGAGGCAAATGCATCCTCTATGAGTCAGTTTCTTCATCTTCTTCTGTGAGGATGCATCGTTGTTAAGATGCATTCCTCTATGAACCAGCTTCGTCTGTGTTTTGATTCCTCTGTGAACAAACTTCTTTTGTATTACTTCGTCTATGTTACTGTTCATACTCTTCGTCTGTATTATTGTTCATAGACGAATGAACTTCTTCTATGTTACTGTTCACACTCTTCGTCTGTATTACTGTCCACAGACGAATGAACTTCGTCTATGTTACTGTTCATAAACTCCTTCTGTGTTTTGCTTCTTCTATGTTCGTGTATACCTATCTTCTGTCCCATTGTTGACCCCTCAGAAGATATAATTGACCTTTAAGGTCTTCATAAAAGTTGTAGATCTTGGGATTCTCTTTCAAACCATATAGAGAACACTTTGATCCGATTCCCCTAGAGAAATTTATGGCAATCATAAAACATCGTCTGTGTTACTGTTCATTGCATATCTTCTATCCTATTTTTAACCCTTCAGAAGATAAAATTAGCCTTCGAGCTCTTCATGAAGTTTGTAGATCTTGATTCCCTCTTTCGAATCATGTAAAGAAAAATTGAATCCAATCTCTGTATAAAAAGTTATCCTAAGAGGAAAACTTCTTCTGTGATGACGTCAGTTTCCTCTGAGTGACGTCATCTTCTTCTGTATATCGTCTTCTTCTGTAACTTATCTTCCTCTGTAAGGGCGCATCGTTTGTAAAGATGCACCTTCCGTAAATAAACCTATATCCATTGCACTCCCCTAAGTTACGAGAGGACAATAAGAACTGAA
>JAOQMS010000005.1:7191239-7202135 GCA_027563885.1 Erythroxylum longipes
AATAATAATTATGCTGATAACAAATTTTTTAACAATAAGGTATTTAATAATGAAAAGGAATTTAATAAGTATAACAACCAGTAAAATAAATTAAATTTAATAATAATAACTAATTATAATATTTTTCTTATTTTTAATTAATAACAATTCAAGTTTAATTTAATTTTAAATTAAAGTTATATTAATATATTTAATTTAAAAAAATCGTATAAATTATTTTTTATAAGAAGGTAAGCCTATTAAGAAGGAGGAGGCATTGGCTTGACGCTTGACTTCAAACGGTGGTTTTTATTAAAACGTCGACAGAATAGGCGGATGAGAGGAGCGGAGTCCGAGACTTAGAGCACCGAAGAAGGCACGTTCCACATGTTCTACTACGTCAACTTCTTTCATTGTATTGTTTCCATCTGTTCAGTTTGTCTCTATGCACCTTAAGTCACGTCATAAACTTCGTCGGTTTCGAGGAAAAGAAGTTAGAAGTTTTGCCTGTCTAGCACACTGTTTATATACTCTGATGAAACATGGCAGCTGCCGAGAAAACTTATCAAAGTCACCCGGGTACTCTTAAGCAATGTTACGAATGCCGCTTCGGCATTATTATTGAGTTTTAGCTAGGCATTGTATCGTATTAATTAATATCGGGATCTATTCGCGTAATTTTTAAATTTATAAAATAGTTTTAAATTTTATTTTAAACTATAAAATATTTTATTAGTATATTATACTGTATACTTTATAATTATATATCAACTATATTTCTAAAAAATCATAATAATAAAAATTTAAAATAACAATAATTTATTTATTTTTATTAACATTAATTTTTATATATTTCACATATAAATAATAACTACAATTAATATACAAAAAGATCATTTAATCATCATTTAAGTATAAAATTAAGAACAATATAAGGTATTTGAAATATTACAATTTCATTATATAATAAATAATAATTACATCAAAACATCAAATAAAAAAAACAATAAAGATCTTATTACAATTTACATCAAGAGTTCGTGGCGAAGAAATGATCAACTAGAAGTGAAACCTAAAACAAAAGCATATATTATTTAATTTACTATCAATTAAATATATATTATTTAATATATTTATTATTAATAAGAATTTAGACAATTTAATTTAATATTATATATTTATTTAATTAAAATTAATTAACAATAAATTTGTAAATAAATTAAATTAATTTTATTTTAATTTTAATTTTAATTTATAAAATTAATTTAATAATTATTAATAAATATAATTAAATTAAAATTTTGCTAAATAGTCCCCCTAAATTTGCTAAATAGCCCCCCTAACTTTCAAAGTTTCGAGTACTGGCCATGCAAAATTACCGATACCGACCGATGTCAACAATTGGTACCTTTAAACATAGTTTTGTACCGTTTTTCGACCGTTATAATACCTTTCGACCGATACTTGTTGGTACAATACGAAACTCATAATGTTGCTCTTAAGTTCAAGCCCTAACCAAATTTCTAAAAGGATAATTAAGTTTATACTCGATCTGATCATAAACTAATTCATAAAGAGGGCTCTATTAGACATTTTTACCCCTAAGGGCAATTTTGTCAATTTTTCATGTAGTGGACAGTTATTAATTGTAATTTGGTTTTTAAATAAATTATCGGTTAAGTTACGTAATTTGATCCAGATAAAGATAATAAAGTGACCCAATAAATAATCATCTAAATCAATGGATCAAAGTCCAGGAAGAAAATGGAACCAGATTAGTGTGAACCTGGTCCATATCGGCTTTGTAATGGGGAAGCCCGATATTGAAGCTATATAAATAGGTTATGGTCTCCTATAGTTGCTCATATCAATCACGAGCATAAGGAATCTCTGACCCATTAAGAGAGCTCGTGTTTTGAGAACACTGTAGAAAGGCCGAGACCACATGCAGGTGAACACTTTCCGTAAAGGTTCTGTGAGATTGGAGCTCGTTTGGTAGCCGGAATCGGCTTCAAAATCATAGATGGAATTGAAATCATGTATTCCGCATTCCTTCATTTTTTATCCTTTCACGTTCGATCCTGAATACGTAATAAGGTCTGTTCTACGTTTTACACGTGGTATCAGAGCAGTTACGTGATCGGATTGCCGAAGACGAAGGTTTTTTAGTTTTTCATCTCATATGACTGTCTTCCATTTTTGATTCGTTTTCTGATTTTTTACGAATATAATTATATAGAGGTGGTATACTTAAGGTTAGCTATGAAAAACAGGTCAAAAATAAGCCAAACGGACCCAAAAATGTGTCTCTGGGATGCCAAAAATCACCTCCGACGTTAGAGGTGGAGAAGACGTCGCACGCGCCAACCAAACTCTACCGCGTCTCCCCACGCAAAGCGCAATGCGTGTTGCGCTTGCGACGCACCAGCGGGACGCGGCCTGCACTGTAACCAGCATAGGAAAGCTTGCACGTGTGGCGCACACGCCCATCCTGTCTGTCAACGTGTCAAGGCCGGTGGAGGACGGGTGGCAACGCGTGCAGTGCACGCACCACACAGTAACCACGTGTCTGCGTGTGGGAGGCGCGTGACGCGCACGCGCTAGACGTATTTGACTCGCATCAGCAGCCCAAGCACACCGACATGGCGCGACGTCAATACGGATGCTACAGTGTTTTAAAAAAAACATACAAAAATTTCAGATTTTCGGCAAGGGTGCCCCAAGGTGTTTTGGGTCAGTTTCCGGCTCCGGAAAATTTATAAAGTGGATTTTTTCATTTTTCTGGATTTATTACATTTGTAATAAATTAAAGTTTAACTCTAGAAAAAGGAATTAAGGTATTCCGGATCTAATTTCAAGTGAATTTTCATGCTTCAGATATCACGTGAGGGAGATACTTCAAATTGTCGTGTCTCAGGCCTCATATTTAGGGTTCAGGATCGCATGATGGTTAATCGAAAAAGGAATTAAGACATTCTGAAGCCATTTTTGTGTGAATTTTCGTGCTACAAACTTGCCATAAAGGAGATACATGGGATTCTTGTATCTCGGGCAATCGGTTCGGTCCAGTAATGCACGATAATGAAGTTTTCTGAGAATATCATCAGAACGGGAGTGTGATAATGAGACTATGCATTCGAGTTTTGCATTTATTGAACTTACATTATCACATACCATATGCCCATAAAGAATGTGAGGATAACATAAAGTTGTATCCCTTATGTTTGTGGACTTTTTGAGTGCTGATGAGAATGTAGTCACCAAAGTGACCTTTCAAGTCTATATTTTGGATTGTTCTACTTATATGTCGGAGGATGTCTGTGACTTTATATTTGGTTATTCTGCTCAAAGGTGTTGGCCTTATATAACATTTTGAGATGATCATAAAAGCATTAGATGGAGGAAAGTCATTGCTTGAACTATCTATTCACCCAAAGGTGGTAGTATCGTGAGAGTTTACAGTTTGTACTCTGATCGCTTTTTATGCTGGAAATCTAATTGGATATATTATGTATTCAGCCCAAAGGTGTTTCATAATCTGTGTGATCGGATTTTCAAAAAACATACTGCTTAATGGCTTTCAGTGTTGTTGTTATCCTACATTTGTGTTGATCTAATCAAAGTTACTATAAAGTCACCTTTTCGGTCAATAAAATTAGTGTCACCATTGAAAACCTGACCGGTTTCAATACAAGAAGTAGACAGAGGATGTATTGAATACTATGGAAATAGCTGAGGTTGATACGACCATACAGACAAATAGGTCATCTCCACCTACATCCATGAGCTTGAAAGCTTATCAAGCAGCCTATGAAGTCCAGGATCGGTTTGACAGATTATGTTTGATGACCATTAAGAGATCCGTACCCAACCATCTGTATAGTGAACTTTCGGACACAGACATAGCATAGTAATTTCTTGGAAATGTCTCCTAGAGGTGTGCAGTATCATTTAATGTTGAGACAAGTGCCTTGAATAAAGAATTATTATCCATGAGGTGTACGGGAAAAGGGGGAGTAAGGAGCACATATCAAGAATGATTCATCGTCACAGGAGACCGAAGATGTTAGACATTTCTTTTCCTGATGTCTTCATAATTTACCAGACTCTGAATACACTCCTTTGAGAGTTAAGTAATCTAGTGAAGACATATTATTAGCAAGATGAGAAATGGGACTTTAATACTTTGATTTCCCATTGCGTTGCTGAGGGGGAGAAATTTAAGTTTGTTACTCCTACAGCCCTCAATGGAACTAAAGGGAAGGCAAAGATGAAGCACACAAAGATTAAAGGTAAAAAGATTGAATCTTCTCCACCTGCTGATGCTGGTCAATTCAGTGCTGGTAAAGGTCCTGGAGACATAAAAAAGCCAGCATTATAACGCATAGAAGGAAAGACTGTGACTGTCAGATAACTTCTTGGCTTGTCAATTTATGAATCTAATTTGCAATAGTCACATTAAGTACTTGGTGACTATATAGTGGAATATCTTATCAAGGTGCTTTTACGGTGCAAGGAGTTCATATCTAGGATAAAGCCAAATAAAGAGAAAGGAGGAACTGATGGTTGACAACAATAAATAAATTGAAGTATTATCTATAGGAGATGTATGTACTGAATATTGTAGCAAGGTTCATTTAGGTTTTTACACGACACGTTTTATATATGATCTTTGGATCAATTTTGAACAAAGAAAGTTGACGTTTTGTATTTAATACTTCTGTTATACAGTTGTGTTTAATGCAAAACATAATGGTACAACTTTCTTGTCATATGGTTTGTATAGAGTATGTCTTACCCCGAATTAGATATATACTTCTTTGTATCTTGCTGAGCAAGTCATGAAATGAAGGACCCTGATGAATGAAAAGTTATACATGGTGTGGCATAAAAGTTTAAGCCACATTTCTAGAGTTAGGGTTGAGAGATTGATTAAGGAAGGCATTCTCTCAATTTTAGATTATGATGGTCTGGGACCATGTGTTGACTATTACAGGGGTGAGTTGACTAATAAGGATATTGAGGTCAACTCATACTTCTGACTTATTGAGTCTGATATATAAAGATATCAGAAGACTTTATACAGTTGCATTGTGTAATTTCAAAAGTATTCTGACATTTGTCATGATTATTCTCATTATAGTTATATGTTCTCGCTTAAAAACTAAAGGTTAAGAACCAATTGGAAATTTTCATTTAGAATGTCAGATCTGACAGTGGAGGAGAATATCATGGCAAACATCGTGTTTCAGGACTTGAAAAGGTCCGGTTGCCAGATATATGGAATCGGTTGGCATAGTGAGTTGATTCACTATACCAGACAATCTTGAGATAGTGTGTTGCCAAAAGGCATAATCGCACCCAAAAGGACTTGAAAAAGTCAATGCAGAATAAGACTAATCTACCTAATTATCTAAAAGTATGAAAACTCAGTCTTACACACATCCGTGTGTAGGGCCGCCCTACCGAGGTGATATAATCCTTATAAAGAAAAATTGCATACTCATTCCATTTGTTGCTATTTAGTAAGATATCCTGACCACTCTAAAGGCTACAGATTCTACTGTAGAGAAGGAGAGAACAAAATATTGGAATCACTAACAGCTGAGTTTCTGGAATATGATGTCTGAAATGATGGTGGGCCCTTTGATCCTTAGGATGATAGCAAGGTGGATACTACAATTATTATGTATCCGCTACTCATACAGTTAGATGTGATGGATTTAAGTCTTTGTACCATACTTGTATAGGAACAAGAACCTATACCTGTACACATAGAGATTCTTGGAGGTATAAGATTTAATACAGTTATGAAAATCCACCAGACTAAGATAACCTGTTATCCCATTTGATTACATAGTATATTAGGTGAACAGGACTATGATATTAGACATATTAAGAATCCAGTTACTTTTACATGAGCTGTTTTTGTACCAGCAGCGAAATTGTGGTGAGTTAAAATGATTGATGAGATGCAAGCCATGAAGCATAGTAAGGTTAAGGAGCTAGTTAATTTTGCAGAAGAACTGTAAAATTGTCAGTATAAAGTTTAAGACCAAAAGACTTCAAGATAAAGTTCATCGGTTTATAGACTAGCTCAATTGCCTGATGGTTCACTCGGTGAGAAATATTGGTTTTCTCTCTTATCCTCGTAGGATACATTTTGAGTGACTAAGGCAATTATAGCTCATGATGATAAATAGTTACATCAAATAGTTGTCAAAATCGTTTTCCTGAATAAAGACCTTTATAAAGTAGTCTATATAGTACAACCTGAAGGATTTCAGGATCTAGATGGAACTGACATGATTTGCATGTTATATAAATCAATAAGTGATTTACATCAAACCTCCAAAAAGTGAAACCTTACAGTTGATGAGGTTATGACCTCTTTCAGCTTCATGGAAAATAAAGTTAAAAAGATTCTTGTATTATGAGATCAGGGAGAGCAAAATTATCTTCCTATTACTGCATGAGGATGATATATTGCTCACGTCAAATTACTTAACCATGTTGTATAAGGTTAAGCAACTTTTGGTTAATAACTTTGACATAAAAGACCTTGATGTAGCATCTTTTATCCTAGGTATTTGGATTTACCAGGATAGATCTTAACACTTATCATACCTCTCACAAAATGCATACATTAAGTATATATTTCAAAGGTTTAATACAGTTAACAGTAAACCTGTCGTAACACTTATCTCTCATAGTGAGGAATAATCTCTTTGGCACAGTGACCAAAGAATAAAATAAAGAGAGAGGTTATAAGGAATGTTCCATATTCTAGTACGGTTGATAGCCTCATGTATGCTGGGCTATGTACTAGGAAAAACATTGCATTTACTGTTTGACAATTTGGTCAGTATCTGGCTAACCCAGATGTAGACCATTGAAATCCAATCAAGTGAGTGCTAAGATAATTAAAGGGAACCAAGGATTATATGTTGACATATAAAAAACTCAATAGATAAAATCCCGTAGGGAATTCAGATTTAAATTAAGCTATGTGTCCGAATAATCGAAATTTCACTTAAGGTTACAGTTTAAGGTTACAGACAGTACAATGTTGTGGAAGTGTGTCAAATAGACACAGGTGACTTACTCAACCACGCATGCATAGTGTATGCTATAGGCTACTTCACATACGGTTTAGCTCAGAAATTTGATTTATGAATTATCTGTGGTTGACTCAGTGGCTAAACCCATTCAGTTATGTAATGTGATAATCAAGTTTCTGTGTTGTTTAACAACAACATTGAATATCACAGGATTTTAGCATTTTGAGATCAAATTCTTGATCATGAAGAAGTTGATACGAAAAGGTGACATTATGGTTTGGAACATTTAAAGACTGAGGAACTATAAGTCGATTCTTTAACTAAAGGACTTTACACACTTGTGTTTGGAACTCAAGTATACAGTATGGGTGTTTTGAAGTCCTTAAACACTGTTAATTAGGGAATCATTATGTTTGCTCCATATATTTTGTAAATTTTGATGTATTATGACAGTATGATGGTTCATCCATATAGATGATCATCGATTATCCTCAGTAATATATGTTATCATACATTGTTATAATAAGCATGGAAGCCTTAACATTTGTGTTGACCTTAAGCATTTTAAAGGTCATTGGGCATTTATAAAGATTGACCTTAAGCCTATGTCATTAGACACATACAGTTTTGTACGGATATATCCTTAAAGTTTCACATGACATAGGGGGATATAAGTCTTAATCTCATAAAGGTTCTCTGATGCAGTTTAGCATTCAGTTTTAGAACATAAAGGTTTTCTCTAATGTTATTTAGCATATGATGAGAGGAAACAAGTTTTTTCTAATGTTGTTTAGCATTCGGTGAGAGAAAATAGGATTTCTCTAATATAATTTAGCAAACAGTTGGAGAAATTGAGACCTATAAACGAAGATGATACATATTAGATCATAAAGGTATCATCGTAGTCTGTCACACTCCATTTTCCCATTCATGTTAGTGAGGTATTAGGTATACATAGTTATATTGGATCTGTGTCACACATGACACATGTGTTTGATATTTTCTAGTATCAAAAGCCTTGAAGGACAGAATGTTGAACTTTCATTATCTTTGAATCAAATGTTTGTTTTTAAACTTAGTCGACTAATACAGTAGCGTAGCTTAATTGAGTTTTTTAAATTGTTTTTAAATTTAAGTCAAAACTGCAATTAATAATTATCCAAGGGGGAGATTGTTAGACATTTTTGCCCCTAAGGACAATTTTGTCAATTTCCCGTGTAGTGGACAGTTATTAATTGTAATTTAGTTTTTAAATAAATTATCAGTTAAGTTACGTAATTTAATCCAGATAAAGATAATAAAGTAACTCAATAAATGATCTAAATCAATAGGTTGAAGACCGGGTGAAAATGAAACCAGATTAGTGTGGACCTGGTCTATATCGGACTTGTGATGAGGAAGCCCGATATGGAAGCTATATAAATAGTTTATGGTCTCCTGCAGTTGCTCATATCAATCACGAGCATAAGGAATCTCTGACCCATTAAGAGAGCTCATGTTTTGAGAAAACTGTAAAAAGGCCTAGACCACGTGTAGGTGAACACTTTTTGTAAAGGTCCCAGAAGATTGGAGCTCGTTTAGTGGCTGGAATTGGCTTCGAAATTAGAGATGGAGCCGAAATCAGGTATTCTACATTCTTTCGTTTTTTATCCTTTTAAGTCCGATCATGGATACGTATTAAGGTATGTTCTATGTATTACAGGTTCTTAATTATATAAATTATGGTTCAAGGCCTTTTTTTATTAATACTTAAAATTATGATGGATCAAGAACGCCACTCAACCTAAAATGGAATTAAATTCAATTATTTTAACTCGTAAAAATGTAATTATGCACAAATTATAAGAACTAGAGACAGTTACTAATTAAAAGTATAAATTTTAGTTATAAAAGATACAAATTTTCATTAGTTTGATGTTTAATATCATTTTAATGGATTGGAGGGCATTATTTGTTTTTATGACATTTAATGTTATTTAGAAAAAGGGTCTTAAACTATAATTTAAATGATTATTAATTGTATTTGCAAATTAGTTTAAGGTCGATAAACTCCAAATTTGAATTTATTTTTGATTGATTTATGTGAAGATGGAGACTCATCACTAGTTTCTTTATTTTTTTAGCGTATGTATTCTTACAAGAACAAACTACGTGGCTCCAAACTGATAAGAGTAAGAGTCAAAAGTTATACTTAATAATGTGGGATCATTTGCTCTTAAGCGTTAATTAGTTGATGACCACTTGTAACACGGGGAACTTTAATACCTGAATATTCAAAGTGGATGAAACTTGAAAGATTGAAAAAGAATAATACCATAAAATGTTTTTTTTTCATAAATTAGAAGTATATGTAAAACAAAATTTGTTACTTATACAACAAATCGTTGGATTGGGCTCCCAAGATAAATGATACTAAGTTTATCTCAACTTTTAGGTTTAATTATAAACAAATTTTAAACTTTACTCAATTTTGTAATTATAACTCAAATTTAAAAAAGTTACAATTAAATATTCAGACTTTTAAAATTTTCAATTCTAACTTAACGTTAGTATTTTTATTAACGTTACTGACATGGCTTACTATATGAGATAGAAATCTTCAACGCTGATATACAAGTTTAAATAAACTACGTCACTTTGGTGGGTTAAAATCTTTAGATTAAACTCGCTGCGTAAATTACTAGAATAGAAAACTTTAAATTAGTTCATTCTTACAAAGAAAGAAAGAAGACCTAGAATGGCAAATTGGGATTTCATCCTATTTGAAATGTTGATTTGAAAAAAAAAAACATCTGAATCATTTTTACCGATTTTAGACTAATTTTTTAAACTCTTGTTCAACTAGAACTTAAGTCTAATCTATTAATTTTAAACCAAACTAAATTAGACTGAACTTAATTTGTCAATCCTAATCTAATATACTTCTGCAATGGAAGTTAAATATGAACTTTATTTTTTACACATTTGATCTACTCTTTAAAAAGATTAGAAAAAAAATGTTTTTTTTTTAAATGTTGGTGACCTTAAAATTATATATATTTAACTTATAAAAAACAGTATTCTCCATAATCCATTGGATTCTTGATCGACAAGTTACACTTTAAATGCCTAAATTGCGATCCTTCACGTGCCTCATTTGTTGAAGGTATAACTTTACAATGGGAGAAAAGATTACACTTTGCTTGAGAATTCAATTTCAAACTAGCAAATCTGAGATGAGGATACGCTAACTCCAAGGTGTTTGCCACTTTGCCTACAATGAATGACCCTGTCATCATACGCTAATCCAAGGATTTTTGATCGACAAGTTAAGCTTAAATTGTGCTCCTTCACGAGCCTCACTTATTATTGAAGTTTTGTATATATTATGATATAACTTTACAGTACGACCACATTTTATTTACTCATAAAACAAGATAAGCATCTAAAGCTTAACTTGTCGATCAAAAATCCAGCTGAACGGAATGGTAGGTGCTTCCTTTGCCCTTCCTTGGACTCTCTCTACCAGCCTTCTAATTTTTGGAGCTAGCCCGCAGACATAGTCCTGCGCTTTTCGTCCTTCACCCGAAAGTCCGGTTAATTTCTCCACTTCCCACCTTCCCACCAAGAACTCTAGTATATCTACGTAGTCTTTTGCAGTGTAGACTGCAAGCCGCTGAGCGACAGCTGAGAAGTGCTCAAACAGATTGTCATCACGCCCATCATACATCAGGTGAGCAGGCATAGAAATCCTCTTCCTCATCATGTCAGCAAACGCCAGAACAGTTGCATCAGGATCAATCTCAAAGAGTTTCTCCACTATTTTGGTATAGGCAATCTCATGGCGCTTCTCATCTGAGGCAATTGCACCACATAT
>JAOQMS010000005.1:7209389-7274909 GCA_027563885.1 Erythroxylum longipes
TCACTTATGATGTGGTACTTCATAGGATTTTTCCAAGAAGAGTAGTTAGTACCATTAAAAAGAGGAGGGCGATTATTTATGTTACCTTCTTCCGCTATGTTGTTGTGTGTCAAGTTTAGCACCATCCTCGGGTTTTTATATGTAGCCTGCTCTAATCCTAATTGAAAACGATCTAGACGGGGGTTGAATAGATCTTTTAAATTTTTCGCGAACTGCTACAAAACAGAGAATTAAAACACACAAGGCAAACAAAAACAAATCGAAATATAAAAGAGTAGAGAAGAAAGGAAAACACAATATTTATAGAGGTTCTGTGCAAAGACCTACGTCCTCTACCTAAGCTTCCACTTAAGATTTTGTCAAAGCTCTTTACTGCACACTTTTTATTTTAGTGTGAACTCTTCCAATCAACTTGACTTCCGGCTCAAGCTACACCTTACAAATGATTTGTTTTCTCGGCACAAATCTTACCTCCCAAGTGATTCTTCTCTGATCACTTAACTCACGATAATAACAAGATAGTAATGAAGTAATAAAGCTCATTACAGCTGAAGACAATCAGGATATGCTATGTAAGCAATATAAGAGCAATGAGAGGATAATTTTTCACTATAGCAAGTATGCTTCTTTTAGAACTTGTGTCGTCAATCCTCTGAAGTGAAGACCTCTATTTATAGACTTCAAGACTTTCCTGGATGCTCCTAGCCGTTGTAGAAAGATTTGCTCTCATTTGAATTCGTGTGACAAATTCAAAATTTGTTCAGCTGTAACTGATAGTCGACTAGTCGGTATGTAATAGTCGACTAATACATCATAGTCAACTTGTCTTCCAAGTGATAGTCGACTAGCACAACCTTTTTATATGAATCTTTATCTCCGTACTTCGAATAGTTGACTTATAAAATGATAGTCGTCTTGCCAAGTTCTCCAACTAACAGATCTGATTGATTCTCTAATCTTTGACCGTATCAAAATCTTCATACAAAATCTTCACATGAAATCCACGTTTTTATTTCTCTAATCCTTATTAGTTGACTAGTGCAATTTTGATCCTCATCAGTCAACTAGTGTAATTTTTCAAAATATGTGCTTTCATCTCTAACTAGTGTAATTCTTCATCAGCATGATAATCGACTTGTGCAAGTTTCAGTCGACTAATGTTCCATTTTTATTAACTTCCTTTTAATCCAATTAACCTGAAATTATTTCTTAACCATTTCTTTAAGTTTTATTATTATCAAAACATAGCAGGATTAAATTTGTCAACCTCTATTGGTCCAACACGTGAGAGAGACCCCCATAGATCATAATGAATATAATCCAGAGTACCTTTGGTAGTGTGAATCCCTAGGGAAGAGAAACTTGTTAAGGTATGTGTTAATACATCTTATTAATTATTTTTTGGCATTATTTGTAATTGGACTTTGTTGGTTATTTGAGGAATATGATTATGATGAGTATTCTATCTTGTGAGGGATTTTTGACGATAAAGTTTATTTTGGTTAAAATCCTAGTGAAGATAGGATTTAATTGGGATAAACTCACCATATCTTGATAAAGATAATGTGTAGATTTTTTGTGATTTTAGGACTATCTTTGATAGCCTATTTTCGGTAATTCTATCCATATAATGCAGCTGAATTTTTGGGTATCCTATCAACATTGGACAGTTTTGTTTTCTCTACCTGTTGTGTGAATATTTGGGGTTGTATTGTTACTGTTTTGTGTAAAAAAAGACTAGCATATGGTGATTTGGCAGTTGTATTTTAGATGATCTTAAGCTATCTTTGACAGCTAATTTTTGGCGATTTGTGTAATCTATTGTTGCTATGTTCTGCATGAATATACTGGGATCTTTGGATAGCTACTTGATTAGTTCTTTTAAGAGGAAAATGTACAGATGCTTGGGTGTGTGTGCAGCTGTGTTTGTATGACGCTTCGGTGATGAAACGATTGTTCGTTTGTTGAGTTTTATGGCTGCTGTGCGTGGAATGCTTCAGTGACAATATCGAAGGCTCACAGTAGATTTCTCGGTGTACAACTTTCACTTATTTCATTGATGAAGCTACATATTTAGGAGAGTTGTCTTTATCTCAAGTGTTTTTCTTTGTTTATGTCCTTATAGTTTCAAGTGTTTTATTTTGTTTATGTCCTTATTGTTTCAATAACTTGAGTTGTTTAATTTTTATCTTTAGTATCAAACATTGTTGTCAAAATCCTATGTTAAGGTTAGCACGAGGTGGTCGTGTTATTAGGAGTAATTTAATTTCACGATGTGTGAGGACAAGGGATAGTGTCAAGGATTGAGTGAGTCAGATTTATAAAGCCTTGAGTAAAACTATTGTATCACTAGTGAAAGTTAATTAAGTTGGGTGAGGGCCCTGTAAATGTAAGTAAAGTGTACCAAACTGCGTTACCAAATCTTAGTTGTCGATTTATTATTTTTGTCGTTAATTGTTTTATCTATATTTTGCTAGAAAATTAACAGTTATTGACACAATTGCTTTGTATCAAGCAACCGATAAAAACAATTCGAAACAATTGTGGTAGAACCTGATTTTGCAAAACTACATCCTTTTGGATTTTCAAAACTCACTCTAGTCTATTTACCAAAGACACAATGTTCACATAACTCCATATTACCTGAACTCTGGCTTGGTAGACCCCTCTTGCATAAGATTTGCATGCCTTTCTTACCTATATGGCCTAGGCGGTAATGCCACATCTTGATGGCATCCTGGTGAGACTTAGATGAGGCAACATCAACAGTACTAATAACAACAAAGCCCTACAACGCATAAAGAGTACCATGTCTTCTCCCTTTACGGATTACAAGATTACCTCGAGACACCTTCATGACTCCACCTTCAGAGGAGTACCTACACTCAAGAGACTCAAGTGTACCAAGTGAAATAAGGTTCCGTTTCAAATCAGGAATGTGAGGAACATAGTGAGGATTTTAACAACACCATAATGAGTTTTAATATTGATTATACCTTTCCCTACCACATCACACTGTGTATTGTTCCCCATAACTACTAAGGTGGCAAACCAATCGTTATAAGGACACATATGAAAAATAAAATCGAGGTCTAAGATCCATTCATCTTTGGATCGTTGTTCACCTTGAACAACTAAAAGAAAATCACTTTCTGAATTAGAATCAACCACAGCAGCCTCTTGGGTTAGAATCAGATTAATTACCCTTGTTTTTACCTTCTTTATTGAGTTTATTTTTCAATTTATAATAGTCTGATACCTTGTGTCCAAGTTTCTTGCAATATTTACATATAATATTGGTGTCTCTACCTGTAGACTTATCTTACTGCTCTCTCCTTCTCAAAAGTTCTGCCTTTAACTCTTAAACCCTCAACGTCCTTCTCAATGGAAGCATTAAATTTCTTTAGACAGTAAAGCAAATTTAACTTCTTCTAAAGAGAAAGTTTCACGGTTACCGTAAAGGATAATTTCTTTAAAACGCTTATACGAATGAGGTAATCAAATAACAAGAATCACTGCTTGATCCTCATCATCAATTTTAACATCAAGATTTTCCAAATCAATAATAATGGAATTAAATTCATCAAGAAGAGATGGGACAGGTGTACCTTCAGACATCTTGAGCATAAAGAGACGTTCTTTAAGAAAAAGTTTGTTGGTCAGAATCTTCGTCATGTAAAGGGACTTTAATTTCAACCAAAGTCTTATAGCAATAGTCTCATGGACTAATTCTGAGAGCACTTCACACATCAAGCATAACTGAATAGTGGACAAGGCTTTTTTGTCCAACTCTTCCCAATCCTCATCTGACATATTGGCAGGTTTCTTTGTTTTTCCATACAAAGCTTTCTTTAATCCATGTTATGTAAGAACGGCTTGCATCTGGACCTTCTAAATAGCAAAACTAATTTTTCCGTCGAACTTGTCGATGTCAAATTTGGTTGAAGGAGACATGGTGACAAGACTTGATTAACTAAAACAAACCTTGCTCTGATATCAGTTTGTTGTGCTAGTTGTCGCGGAAGCAATGGAATCAATCAAGTAAACAAAGAAAAAACAGTAGAAGGACATAAAGAATTTTTACATGAGAAACCCAAGTGTTGGGAGAAAAATCCACGAGGCGAAGAAAGCCCAAAAATATGCACTATTTCAAAGAGAAAAATTACAATTGTTTTTCTCTCCCACGCACAAAACCCTGGACTAATCAAGAGTATAGTAGTAACCTAACCCTAGGGTAGAAAAACTTCACATAATAGGAATTTGGAAATAGTGTCAAAAAAGGAAAGAAAACTTATATAGAGTAGGAATCTTGAAGGCTTAGGTCATTATCCCAATGGGTTACATCTTTACTAAGTATAGCTTTACGAACACCATGGTTAGGACACCATATGCGATAACCTTTAACACCAAAATCATAGCCCAAGAAAATGCACTTTTTAGCATGAGGAGATAATTTTCTTTCATTGATATGAACATAAGCAAGACAGCTAAAAAATTTTAAATTAGAATAATTACTAGAGTTATCGGTCCACACTTCTTATGGAATTTTGTCATCAAATGATCTATGAGGCAAACGATTCAATAAATAAGTTACAATAAAAATAACTTCAACCCATAGACCACATTGGTGCCACAACCTAACAGTAGAGAGCATACATCGAGCTTTTTCTAGTAGTGTATGGTTCATCCCTTTCGCAATGTCATTCTGTTGAGGCTTGCCAACTAAAGTCTTATGTCCAGCAATGCCTTCTTACCTGCAAAAAACTTCAAACTTATGTTCAAAAAAATTAGGACCATTATCAATACGAAACATTTTCATCTGTTTTCCCATTTGGTTTTTTATTAAGATCTTCCACTCTTTAAAAGTGATGAAAGCTCCATTCTTATGTTTCAAGAAACGAACCCCAGACTTTGCATGAAAAATAATCAATTATAGTTATGAGATATCTTTTTCCTCCCAAGGGGAGAACCTTGGAAGGATCCCCAAAGATCAGAATGAATGTAATCAAGCGTGCCCTTGGTCCTATGAAAACCTACAGAAAAACTAACTTTCTTTTGTTTTCCAAAAACACAATGTTCACAAAAATCAATAGTATTAATGTTTTGGCCATCAAACAAACTACGCTTGCTTAAAATTGACTTGCATTTGTTACCCATATGATCCAAATGCATGTGCAAAAGTTTGGTTACATCAGAGTGGAGAGTAGAGGGTACAACTACTCTTGAGCCTGTAATAGTAAAACCTTGCAAAATATATAGACTACCACAATGAGTACCTTTCAATAACGCAAGAGCTCCTTTAATTACCTTTAAAACTTCACCTTGAGTGAAGTACTTACAACCATGAGATTCCAGTGTACCGAGAGAGATGAGATCTCTTTTTAAATCAGGGACATATCTTACTTTGGTTAAGATACGAATGACACCATCATGTGTGCTAATCTTGACTGTACCTTTACCGATAACTTTGCATTGAGAATTATTGCCTATAAAAATAAAGTCACCTTCATATGGCCCGTAGGTTGCAACCAATCCTTATGAGGACTCATATGAAACATACAACTCAAATCCATTATCCACTTGTTCTTCAACCTTTGCTCATGTCAATAGCTAAATGAACATCACCCTCAAAATCTGTGTCAACAATGCTAGCCTTGAAAGACTTTTCTTATTGCTTACCCATGGCCTTCTCTTCCCTCTCATTTTTATTTTTCAGCTTATAACACTCACAAATCTCATGCCCTTGCTTTTTACAATAACGATAAGTTTTACTTGAATTTTTGCCTCTAGATTTTGACCTGCCTTTCTTCTTATTCTTACTTATTAGTTATATGGTGTATATATCTACTTGTTTTATTTTGGCATATTTTTATAAATTGGACTTATCAGATTTTTATTATCTTGGATTCAAAAAGTTATTTGGATAATGTTCTAGATAGAATAAAATTCTATCTTGCATAGAAGTTGATTTTGTGAAGAGTTGTGGGTTTTACGTGGATGCAATGGCAAAAGGGTAATTTCCGCAAGTTAATTATGAATTAAGTCAATTTCTAGAAAATATACGAAAGTGTTGCTTTGGGAAAAATTGACCTATGGCTTATTTGTGAGTGCTTGTGTGTGAGAGTGCTTGGTGGAGTTCATGATTTTATTGTCCTTTTGTTTTGATATTAAATCGATGGAGTAGCACACTGTTGGAAGGAGTTCTCTTTATGTGTATGCGCGGGTGATGTTTGTTGCTGGGTTTCTATTTTGATATTCATTGTGATATTTGTGAATGTCTCCATCTTGATAAAAAGGTGAATAAAGTGGTCTGCGTAATGGTGAATTGATTTTGAGGGTGTGAAGATTACGTGAGTGAGTGGATTGAATAGTGTGTGAAATTTGTAGTTGATGTGAACAGTGCAGTATGTGTGTTTTGGATTTTTGAAATACAGCTGAAGAAGCTTTCGTGAGTTGATGTTGGAGTTTGCAAAAATCAGTCCATAGTTTACTGCGATAACTTTCAGATTTATTTCAGTGGAGCTGGACTTTTCGAGAAGTTGTTCTTCTCTTTTATCTCAAAGACAATCGCATAAAATCGCGAAACTACCACCCCCTATGATTTTTTCAATTGGTATCAGAGCGGGTCGCCGTTTCAGTACTTGTTAGCAAGTTTGTGTAGATCTTAGTTTCGCGAACATGACTAATTTTGAGATGAATTTGTTAAGGGGTAAACAAAAAAGGAGCAAAGGATTGGCACTACAGGCTGAAACTGGAAAAGGTATGAATAATATAGAAGATGAATCTGACGAGAATGAGGATATTGAGTTGTTAACACAAAAGCTCAGTAAGTGGCTGAAGAGAGTGAAAAAGGACAAACCCGAGTTTAGGCAAAACGGCATAAGCTCATCGAACGACAACTTCAAACAAGCCAAAACTCAAAAGGGAGAAAGTAAGTTAAAGAGAATTCAATGTCATGAGTGTCAAGGCTTCGGACATGTTCAAGCAAATTGTGCTAATACCATGAAGAAGAGAAAAGGAAAATCCTATACGAGCACTTAGAGTGAGAACAAATACGAGAGTGAATATGGTAGTGAAGAAGAAATCACTAATGGTGCTACGTTAGTTGCTTTATATAGCAAAAGTCCACTTACTTATTTAACAGTAATCGAGAAGGAAGTAACTAAAGATGAAAAGTGAGAAAATCGGAAAATTTTAGGAAAAACACAAATGATTCGACTTAAACCTCGATTTCAGATTATGACAGTGATGAAAGTGGTTCAAGTGATAAAAAGGAGAACATTTACGAGGCTTACGAATTAATGTACAAAAAATGGGTTAAAATATGTAGAAAGAATTAAAGGTTGAAAAAAGAGAATCTCTCCATGAAGAACACCATCCAAGAGTTAGAAAAGGAATTGACATTGACGTAAGATGATCTTGGTAAAGCTAGAATGAAATTGGTAAGTACAGAAAAGGGATTCAGAATGTTGAATGGAGGCACAAAAAAAACTAGAAAAGTTAATGGAAATTGGCAAGGTTAAAGGGGATCTTCAAGGCATTAGTTATAAAGGTAAGTGTTCTAAGGTGAATGAGGAGAAAAATGATATGTCCAGATCTGTCCGAGAAGAAGAAACATCGAGAAAGAATCGAAAATTTGTACCCACGTGTCATTTTTGCGGAGTTATCAGGCACATAAGGCCAAAATGCTATAAGTTACTACAGATATTGTTTCAAAGAAGCCAAAATCGAAGGACCCTATATCCCTCATATAAATTTTAGAATCAACCATCAGTACCGAAATCCACTTGGGTAAAGTACAAGTACAAAGACGTAGTGAAGGAAAAATAAGAAAGTGTCCAGATTCACAGTTAGTTACTACTCATGAAGCGACTGTTCAGACTAAGGATACGTCAGTTACTTCAAATGAAGAAATCAATCTGACAGTTGATGACCGAGATAATGTGACGAGGAATAAGCCCAAGTTTGAATTTCTTCGAGGGACACAGGGATTGTGTGCTTTACATTTTTTAAGTATGGTTTGATTTTTTTTCTTTATAAAAAAAAGGAAAAGAAAAGTCAAAAAAATTTTGTTTTCTTTAGTTCTTCTTTAGTTTTATATTGCGATTGTCGTCCCATCTTGTTAGTTGTTTGCATTGTGACTTCTATTTGGCTCTACCGAAGACTCTTCAGCTCTCTCATCAGTATGGATCTCTCTCTCGGGTATCTCTCTCTCACACTACATTGGCAACACTCATCTTTATTTGCTTGATTTTATGAATTTGATCAGTCTTATGAAGATGGAATTGAAGTAAGTAATGATATGTTGGCATGTGTATTGACTGGTAGTAAATTGTCATCTTAACATGCTTATGATTTTTCCACCACACTTATGGTTGATTCTTATGATTATTCTCAGTTTTGACAATGTTTTGTCCCAAAGGGAAGACGTCAAATTGTTTTTGGTGAATATTCCATTCAGCGGGAGATTTCAAGGTATATGCGTGATTATTCGTCGTACTTTTTGGCATTTTTTTATCCCAAGGGGGAGAAATTTGGATGATTGGATAATTGTGATGTTCTTTGGAACTTGATATCTGATTAAGGGGGAGTTCATATAAATTGTGAATTTGATATCTATATGTCCAATTACGTGATTTAGGGGGAGCTTAGTATTTGTGACAAATATGTGAAAAAAGAGGAGATTGTTAGATATATGGTGTATATATCTACTTATTTTATTTTGGCATATTTTTGTAAATTGAACTTATCAGATTTTTATTATCTTAGATTCAAAAAGTTATTTGGATAATGTTCTAGATAGAATAAAATTTTATCTGGCATAGAAGTTGATTTTGTGAAGAGTTGTGGGTTTTACGTGGATAAAATAGCAAAAGGGTAATTGCCACAAGTTGATTATGAATTAAGTCAATTTCTGGAAAATATACGAAAGTGTTGCTTTGGAAAAAATTGACCTATGGCTTATTTGTGAGTGATTGTGTGCGTGAGTGCTTGGTGGGGTGCAAGATTTTATTGGCGTCTTGTTTTGATACTAAATCAATGGAGTAGCACACTGTTGGAAGGAGTTCTCTTTATGCGTATGCGTGGGTGATGTTTGTTGCTGGGTTTCTATTTTGATATTCATTGTGATAGTTGTGAATGTCTCCATCTTGATAAAAAGGTGAATAAGGTAGTCTACATAATGATGAATTGATTTTGAGGGTGTGAAGATTACGTGAGTGAGTGGGTTGAATAGTAGTGTGTGAAATTTGTAGTTGACGTGAACAGTGCAGTATGTGTGTTTTGGATTTTTGAAATACAGCTGAAGAAGCCTTCGTGAGTTGATGTTGGAGTTTGCAAAAATCAGTCCATAGTTTACTGCGACAATTTTCAGATTTATTTTAGTGGAACTGGACTTTTCGGGTAGTTGTTCTTCTCTTTTATCTCAAAGACAATCGCATAAAATCAAACAGTTTCATTACTGTTATTTTCCCTCTCATGGGTCCTTCCCCTAATAATCAAACCTTTACCTTAAGGCACTAATGAAATTTCATAGTCAATTTTTTTCTTAGACAATCAGTTTGTTATAGCTTCCTCAAAGCAACAATGTGTGACAAATGCCATACAATATGATCTCTTTAAAATACCTATATGAAGGGGGAAGTGAGCAAACAAGCAAAACTGATTTATCCCCATCATCTAAGGTTTCAAGGTCAATCAAGATATAATTGAACTCACCTAGGTCAGATTAGACAGAAGTACCTTCTTGCATTCGAATGGTGAAAAAAACATTCCTTAAAACGAAGCTTATTGGCTAGGCTCTTTGTCATCTAAAGTGATTCCAATTTCAACCACAACCCAGCCGTCGTAGTTTCGTTAGTCACCTCGCGTAGAACTTCTTGAGAGCAACACAGTTGAATCGCCGAAAGGCCTTTCTCATCAAGGGACTCTCATTGTCCATTGCTCATAGTGTCAGGCTTCTTAGATTTTAAGTTCAAGGCTTTCAATCTATGTTGTGTAAGAATAACCTTCATCTGGACACACCAAACTCCAAAACTAATCTTTACGTCAAATATCTCAATGTCGAACTTAGTGACAATTAATATAGTGAACTACTCCTTAATTGAGATTGACAAGTCTCTGAGACCAATTTGTGAGACCAAAGTTTAGGGAATAAATGTAAAAACACAATCAAAGGGAGCCACAAAAAAGAACACAAGAAATTTAAGGAAACACAAAAATTACGTGAAAAATTCGAGTACTGGGGAGAAAAAACCACGGTGCAAAGAACCAATTTCATTGTGTTCAAAAGGCGGTTGCAAAGTGTTTAAAAACTCTCAGATAACTTTCTTTAGTCTCTCGAAGGATGAGAAATTTTCACTCACACTCAAAAACAAGTCTCACAGGACATATTTATACAAGTTGAGAAGAAGAAGAACGTCCAATACATATCGTGTCAGCTACACAACAAAAGGACATATTGTGCTAGCTACAGCTTGCGTTATGCTCCTAGATGTCAGATAAAAACAAGGGTGCAGTGGACAGACACAATCTGTTGTCCAACAAATGAAAAAATTGCCCATAATGCTAACAACCCCGTCGCACTACATTAATCATAGAGCAGGGCGAGAATTGAGCCTTACTCCATCAGATTACAAAATACTTGCTTTTTGTGCTATTTTCTTTTTATGCATCTCTTTTTTGCCTTCTTTCGTATTTTTATTTTACTTTGCTGTTTTGCTTGTACAAGGAACTAAGCATCATGATTTTACTCCTTTCAAGGCAAGGAATTTATGTCAGCAGTCACAGCCTAACGTAGATGAACTAAATACCTTCTCAATCATTATGACTAGCAGGAAAACGAAAACGAAGAAAAAAAGTTGATAAACTAAAGATTCTGAAGAGAAAAAGAAGAGGGTCTACGAGTAGAAGTACACAATATGATGCAAGCAATTAAAAAAAAAATCATGATAACTTTTCAATCCCTGTGACACTCAATGCATCATTTCCTATCTGTTTCTTCATTATTTTACATCACCAATCACATGCACTCAATCAAATAACACCAACAAAAAAAGACAATAAGAAGAAGAAAAGATGTTAAGATATAAGAAAACGAATCACACAAATCGGTTAAATGGCTTTCTTCCAACTGTAGCGGGCATAGAGACTGTTGAATCTACACTCAAATCTCCTATTGATTGCACTGACTGATGCTTATCTAAACCCTTTTGGGAACTGGAATCCTTGCCAGAGAACAAGGAACCTTTGTTCCATTTAAAGGATCTAACGCCTTGTGTTAGGGGGAATGAAAGCCTCCTCTTTTCACTGCTTGGCGTTGCTGGAAAACTCTCCCTGGGATTGCTGCTAGGTCTTACTTTGGCCTTGGCTGCAACTGTAGGAACCATGTAGTTCGGAACTGAAAATGGGGGGCAGCTCATGAGGCTATCATTATCCTTTAATGGAAAGTCAAAAGGGGATTCAGCTCCCGTAGCTCTTGCTTTTGAAAACTTTGAGAAGCTAGGGCTGTTTGCTTGTGATGCTCTATGCAGAGGAGTTCTTGATGGTCTTGTTGGAACAAATGCAGTTGATTTTGTCGATCGGGGTGTTGGTGTATCCATATTATCAAACCCCAACTGCTGTTGCCTTTGACTACTTGACGAAGGCCGAGAGCTAGGCTTTAGCTCAGATTGAGGTCTTGGTGAAGTAACTTGAAAATTCTTGAAGGCTAGGCTCTCGGGAGCATTTGTTGAAGGCATCTGTCGTTCTAACCAGTTCCACCACCATGGGAATCCATTGGCTCGAATATCTGTTACAGCTGATGGAGTAGAACTTGGAGTACCTTTCCACGACTTTTAGCAAAAAGGAAACAAGAATATCACTAGTTGCAACTTCTCAAAGCAACAGCAGACTTTATGCTAATTATAAGGCAGTATTTTATCCCTAAATCATTGAAGATGCAGAATTCAGCCAACTGCATCTTTGGTGTTCTCCTTGTCATTTTCTGTGCACATCTTTGGCAATCAGAATGTCTAGTAACATTTTTACAGTTCATATATTAAAATAATCTGCAGGCTGTGTGTTTTCGCCAAGAGTTGCAAAATGTATTTGACTAACAGATATGAGCTTTGTCCTATGCAGGAAGTTCATCAGTTTTACATTGCTCTAGCATAATTTTTGTTCTACTTTCCATAATTATCTTTGATCTGAAGAATTCTAGTGATTTCCAGATAAAGGTTACAGACTAGAAATCTAATGATCGAAGACATGTGAATGCAAGGATCTATTGTCACTAATTCATATGGTGAATTCAAGTTCTTCCCCAAAAGTTTTTGGGATGAGAAATGAGGATATAAAAGAACCAGAAAAATAACGCCGGATATCTATAACGAAGAGTTCAGTTCCGAGCATTGTGCACTGCATAAAGCATAATACCTGAAGGGAATAAGCATAGGCCATTTGTCTTTCTCTCTTAACAACTGCCTCCACCTTTCTCTGCATCCTTGCTTCAATTTCCTCTTTTGTCAACAAGCTGTCATCCCAGTCTTCGTTACCTGTCTCAGACTACATGAATGATCCCGGTTATTATTTATACTTACAACTGGATTGCTTTTGCACGTGTAGTTTGCACAAAGAACTTGGCATAGAATATTTAACGGAAAGAAAATTAATAAGAAACTTACTGCCTGGCTCCATTTGCCCAAGGCACTCTCTACGTCTTTTCCATTCTTATATTGAGCTTGACGTCGTGCTTGATTTTCTAACATCTGGATCCTTCGTGACTGAATCTGGGATTGGACACGCACTAAGAGCTGCATATACTTCATCGCATTCATAGTTTGTCGCTTTACATTCTGTCCTCTAATTACTCCTTGAAGTCTCACTAAGCCTTTCAGAGCTCTGAAGCTCCTTCTTGCCTGCACAATTGTTGCATAACATGTTGAATTAATGATGTACTAATAATGGAAAAGAGCATAAAAATTCTATGGCATTCCTGCTGAAACAATTGTCAGCACCAAAACCAAGGAGAGTCTAACTTAAACTTGATTCATCGTGTTGGTCGACTTTCTATACCCTGAAAATAGTGAGGGCCAAGTTCATTTAAGATCATTAAATCAGTCTTAATTTCGATCTTGAAATTTTTGACCCAATTACAGTGACTCTGGAACATGTTATGTCAACTTCTCAAAATTAGGATTGTAAAATTTAAACCTCCAAATAGGATATGCTTCATTTCCTAAGTTCCAGCTTCAATGAAAATAAATTGGGATATTTTCCAAGACTAGCTATATATATATATATTGGATCATATTTTCTCATAATGCAATTAATGAAGGCAAAGAGAAGCTTACAACATAGCCTCTATATGCTGCTTGGATCTTTGTAGCTGAAGCATGGTGGTTCCTTAAAGTTGGTTCTGGCCTATAGTATGTCTCTTTCTGACGATTGACATTCTTAGGAGAAACTGGTCTTGCCGAAGAAGTCCTTGGAGATGCTGCTCTGGAAGAAGAAACTCTTGGTGATGCAGGCTTAGGGGAAGCAGTTCTTGGAGAAGGAGCTCTAGGAGATGTAACTCTTTGAGAAGGAACCCTTGGCGAAGCGAGTTTTGCAGGTACCAAAGGAGGTGTTTCGGGCTGGTCAAGCGGTGACGGAGGCCTGAAGATTAACTTATGCTCTCTCGCTGCCTCATCCAAGATTTTCTCAATACTACTTGGTTCTCCAAAGAGGGGAATGAATGAATTAGTCTCTCCATGCCTTCGTCTTGCTAGCCCCTTCTTCTTCTCTTTTGAACTCTTCTTCTCTGATTCCTGCAATACCAAATTGTCATTCAGCATGTCTTGAACACGTGGGTTCCTTCCTTACATTGGAGATAATTAGCAAGGCAAACAATTAAAAAGGAAAAAACACATCTTTTTCGTCAATTTAAATCATCAGACAATACTACAAACCATATACATCAAGCACTTCCAATCCAGTAGAAACCCAAGTTATGTTATTATGAGTGGAATGTAGTTAAAACTTAGAAATGGTGTTGTTTGTCCGTGATGCTTCAGCTGATTAATAACCATTTGGCAAACAGATTGCAAAAATGAAAATTAAAAATTAATAAATTTGATGATGATTGACATAATTCAATATTTCGAAAGGAAACTTTATAAAGAATACTACTTACATTGGCTAGTTTGTCCTTGGAGTGGGGTAGAAAGACCCTCTTGATGGCAGAAAACCAACTCCCTTTCTTTCCCATGATCCTAGCATTACTATCTCCACCTGAACAAATTCTATAATCAATTGTCCGCAGAACCAAGCCTAATCAAACCCATCTGTATATGTACCAATTTAAAAACTTATACAGAAGAAAAGAATTCCAGCTAAAAAAGTTAAGATCATAATTTATAAAGTTATTGTCTATTCCAATGCAGAACTGCAACAGATAAGAGATACGAGTCAAAATTCAACCAGATAAACAGAAGATTGATAAAGCCTTCATGTGATCTGTATATCCTCTTCAACAAGCATTCTGAAAAGAAGACTAGGTTTGAGCATAGTAAAGAGACAAATAGCAGAAAATTTGGGATAAATAAGTTAATTAATGAAAGCAGAAGCAGAGAAGAAGAAACAGAAGAGTGTTATAATTTGGACTTGGGATCATTCAAGTCAGAAGAAGAAACAGAAGAGTCTTATAATTTGGACTTGGATCATTCAAGTCCTGGGACAAAAATGTCCCGCAAACCCTTCCAAATAATTTTTGGAGAGAAGGGGGCTTATGCGCCACTTGTTTGTAAGTTGAGAGTTAAAATTAGAGTCGAATATTATATAGCTAAAATCAATCGAAGTCACAAACAAACACATACTGCCAAAGCCGAATCCTTTCTGGATCACCTCAATTTATATTGTAATTTAGAAGGACCGCCGAGTCTTTGACAAGCTTACAAGGTTGTCTGACCAAAACAAGGGGAAGGCAAAGTGGAAAACAATTTAGCTACAAAACAACCAGAAGATGAGAGAGAAATTTGCAGAGACATTCTACGTATTCAGCTTAAAGACAATTACAAGTCTCCAAGAGAAACAATTTGTTTATGGCTGTACAGATGATTAGAACTGACACTTGAAAGACAAAAAGGGATTTGAAGAGACAAGAAATTTGACAGAATCACCTAAAACATCATCAGAACAGTATCAAACTCTCATACAAAATTCCACCTTTATGACTACTCTCTTTATTTCTCCAAAGTATATGCATAACTAACACGTACACACACCAAAAACATCACATGATCATAATAAACAACATATTTGACGCACCCCAAAAAAGCTCACACGAACAGAGATCGCACAGAAACTGAGATCACATAAATTTAGTACATATGGAAGTACCTTACTTAAGACCCAGTTTTGCAAAGACCTCGTAAAAGCAGTTTAGAAGCAAAAGAGAGAACAGGAAAGAAAAAAAAAGCAGCCAGAGAAGACTCTCTCTAGCCTTCCTCTCCTTTCCTACAAAACATACTGTCGTTTTCTTTATAAAACTCGTTTTTACATGGTCATGTGTTTTGTGCTTTGGTTATATATAAATCTATCCATCTACTTTCTTTAGAAATTTGAACCCAAAAGTCCTAATCTTTCTTTCTCCCTGCGTACAGAAACTTCCAATCAGGTTCTTGCATCTGCGAATTAACCTTCCTTGCCCTCGTCACGACATTTCTCAACCTTTTTGGTGGGTTTCCAATATATTTCTTTTTCTGGTTGATGATGTGTGAGTTGGATTTATATATTTCATCTTAGGTTGGTGATCATAATTAAGAGCGAGAGAGAGACGGATGACCACTTTGTCACTCCATGTTGCCAACTTCAACTAACTTTACTTCAATGGGACGACTATTCAGACTGCAACTATCCTTAAACAGTTAGGTTGGTTGGGTAATAATATTTCTCCCTCTACTTTTTTTTTTAATTTTCCTTTTCAGTTACCTTAATTATTATTTTTATTATTATAGTATTTTTCCCTATCCATTGCGTTGCCATAATGTTCTCTCAAGAATATCTCCATTCTTCTTTCTACATTTCCCACGCGCAGTCTTTTCACGCGTGCAATTAACGATCCACTTGTGGAGACTTTATTTTTATAATTAAAAAACTCCTTAAACTCTTAAATTCTGATGTTTGAAATACTTGAGTTTTTAAATTTTACTTTTCTATATTAACCATAAAAAGTAATTTTTGAATTTTCTAATATAAATAATGACGCGTAAAGACCTTATTTATATATTGTTATCCTTATACAACAATGTACTTGCATTGGTCTGATATGTTTGTTGGGTATGTTCTTATGTTTGTTTTTGTTACTTGTGTATGTTTGTTTGTATTGGATTGTTTATTGTTATTTGTTTTTGCTCTTACCTTAGTCGTGGATCTATCAGGAAGTTTTTGTATCTTCATAGGAGATGCGGGCATGACTGCGTACATTTTACCCTCCTCATACCCTACTTAGGCGAGAATTTGAGTATGTTTGATTTAGTCGGTAAATTCTCGTAAACTTTTTGAGTATATCAAATTTATTAAAGAATAAATAGATAAATTTATCTTTCTTTCAAAAAATAAATGATTAATATGTGACCTTCTTAAATTAAAATTATTTTAAATTTTATCTTTCTTCCCAAAAAAATAAATGATTAATATGTGAATTTCTTAAATTAAAATAATTTTAAAAAGTACTCAACTTTTTGAAAATTTTTTAATTTAGTACTTAAGTTTTTAAATTGTTTAATTAAGTAACCAACTTTTTAAAGTTTTAACAATTCAATTCAAAACGTTAGTTTTTATTAATGTAACTAATAAATAGAGATCTATTTGGTATTTAATGAGCTTATTACATCATCAAAAATGACCTTTTTTTACTTGATTGATTTATATAAGTTTTAAAATGTTAATTACTAAATTGAAAATTTGTAAAAATTTACGTTGTTGTAATATCTTTAATATTAAATATAGGACTTATATTCTATATAAATGTTATATGAGAGAATGAACAAAATAAGTTCACGGTCCAATATTATGAAAATCTAAGAATTAGAAAGTAAAAGCACTTGGCCCAAGCAATTAAGAAAAAAATTGAAATAATGAAAATTGTTAAAATTAATATATTATAAGATAATTTAAAAATTAGCATTTTATACATCGGTACAAATTTGATCGTCCAAATTATTTTAATTATTGAATAAAATTAAATTACAGAATGATAATTAATCATTGGTTAAATGAAAATTTTTATTCCATTAATCCCTATTCTTATCTCGTGCCATTGCATGCCATCGACGTAATTAGCTGTGTCTTATTTATTTATTGTTAAATGTGTGGATGTTGTTCAATAGCATGCGTATAGGGTGGGAGTACAGGGAATGTGGATCAAACGATTTCATCTCCTACAAAAGTTATTTGCGGTAGGACATCCCCATTTTCAAGATGTTGTGTACAATTGTTTGTCATTTGTCCATGAACCATGAACTTGAGAGCTGGAGAAGACAAAGTCTATCATCTTTTTTTATTCCATTTGCTTGACCTTAGTGAGACTGGGTCTACCCAAACCTATGTCTTTTGTTTTCGGTTTTTCTGTTGGCGTATGACTGAGACTGAAGACCCACAACTCTTAAACCAAAATGCAAGTTAAATGAAGGAGTTTTAGAACCAACAATAAAACGAATATATAACTATTTTCTTTATAAAAAAAATAAAAAACATCTTAATTTAAAGACAAAAAAGTTCATCCACTGACTAAGATTTAAATAAGGAATAAAACGTGAAGTGAATTATAAGGAATGACGTAATCTTCTTGTGACATGAACAACTTCAGCTAAAAACTAGTGATGCAAGCTCATTGCACTGTTCAAATTACATTATCATTGGTTGGTATGGCTATTTACTCGATTCCGGGAGTTTTCTGCAAAAAGAGTATGTAACACCTTACTACTAATGAAATAGAAAGGATACGAGAAAGATCAAGACTGACAAGTTTAACATTGAACTTGAAGAAGGAATACAAATTATTAAGGAAAACGAAAATAATAAGTTTACATTGATATTCTAATATTCCTACATGTATTGTGTGACTAATTAATATTATTATAATACTATTATTTGAACAAAGAAAAAGAAAAGCATATGTTTCGTGCAAGTTATTTGAGATTGTGATTTTATCATTTAGCTCTTCCATGGCGGCAGGGGGTTGCAGGGGAGTTGTCTGTGATGGCCACCACCCCAGCAGGAGGTGCGTGAAGAGATTATGACCTCTGATGTGTGGGGGCCCCTTTGTGATGATGATGAAAATGTGGGTCCATCGCTCCCAGACATGATCCGTGTGATGTTGACCATTCGATCAGAATAAAATGCGCGATGTCCAAACTTTAGCGTGGGGGTAACGTAGGTTTCTTATTGTCGTACACATAATCACTTACCAGTCAATTCATGAGCGTTCATAGACATTTACATTTTTCCCGTTGGAAATTATAGAACTCTTGTCTCCAGGGGTGATCTAATTGATGAAGTACAACTTTTTCAAATTAAAAAAATTGATGATTTGAATCAAAACAAAAGAATGTAATTTTTTAAAATTTTGAAAATAATAGTTAATTAATAATAAAATATGAAAAATATATTGATTAAGAGTGGATATATGCTAAAATTTACAAATCTTAATTTAATTGAATTTACCATTTGAGTTTAAATTATTGATTCACGCATTTAAAAGATGTAATTACTAGTTTTTATAATTATAAAAATAATTAAAAAACGATTGGAAGTTGTTCAAGCCATTAAATTAATTAATTAAGAACAATGACAAGTGATTACATATATATATGCCTATTAAAATACGAGCAACTAAATTAAGATGTATAACCATTGAAGTTGAATGAATCATCCCATTTAGTTCTTGACTCTGTGACCTGCAATATAAATATAATTTGGTAAAGGTCAACCAAAAGTTGTTCCAACAAGCTAACTTCGGATTCCACTTGCATTGAATGTAGATTTAGTTTGCGATTTTTTGTTTGAAGAAATTGGAAATTTTTATATGAAAAAACATGTAAAAGTATTACCGAATGCATACATAAAGTCAAGTTTGTTGAGGGTAAACAAACAGTGAACTAAGAATGGATTCGTGTTTCGGATTAGAATCCAAAGCTACGCTATCGTGAGAAACACGGTTCAAAAACTCGGTTAGACTTAAGACCGTGAGCAGCTTCAGGGCAAAGATGACTTCGTCTTGTCTACAGCCAGATTAGAATTTAACAATAGGTCAAGAGTCCTGTGATCATTTTAAACCAAATAATTATAAGGGTTAAGATTCACGTAATGTCACCCGTGATTCTTAATTTTAAAGGTATTTGTGAATTAGATTAATTAGACTACAATCAGGATTGTTTATAATATTTTATAAGTTTTGGGCAAAGTAAAAAAAAATATTTTTTTGCTTATTTTTGAACTCTCACAAAAAGTAAAAATAAACAAAATATAGACCTTTTTTATTATTCTTTATAAAATTAAGAATATATCCTATTTTATTTCATTTTATTTTTTATGAGTATAAAAATAAATTCTATTTTATTATTTATAAAGATGGACCTTGGACGAGTGTCCGCCTTGCTCATACCTAGGGCCGGCCTTGATTACGACCAGAAATTTACAAGTTTTAATCATGAAGATAATTTCTTTGTAAAAAATAAAAAAAATACATACAATTGATAAATTTCCCTCAACCCTCAAAAAGTGAGTCTTCAATGTGAAATTTGCCCTATTATTGGACTACCAAATCCACGATAGAAATTAATAACAACCCTCATTTTTCACCGATCTTCCGTGTCTTTTCGATACTTTAAGGAAAGGGAAAGTAGTCAGAAACCATACAGGCCATTACTTTCATAGAATTTTCGTTCTAAAGTATCTAAGAGCCAACCACATTGCGCATTGGGCTACATATACTGAAACAGCCCTTAGGAATAAGGAATAAATTGAGTCCTTTTATAGTTTTTAGGATGGAATGTCAATTTCATTCTTTAGAATTAATTATATATATATAACATTAAAGTAAACTTATTAGAATTTGACACTTCAACAAAATAGTTTTGAAATTTTAATTAAGAACACTAAATATAGATAAAACTTATAAGTATAAAAACATTAGTTATGAAAATTGAATTATAAAACTATTGGAAATGATATATGAAAATCCCTATGTATAATAATTATATTAATTATAATACATATATAAAATAGTAAGCAATCAATCTCTTGTATAAAAGAAATATTAGAAAAGGCAAGAAAATTTTGAGTTTCTTTCAATTGAATTTGCAATTTAATATATATATGCAATCATGTTAATTAAATCTCATAATTATATTAAAGATTTTTCCCATCGAACCAAGAACCTAGACTGTGAAGCAAGTAGCTACGAATGTGGTTCGTTTAGTGACACAGTCACATAGAAGAAATGATTGAAGTGGAAAAATATAGTTCAAGCGAGTATAGATGGTAGTTTACTAAACCAACACGGAGATTTACCTGTCTTGAGGGAACAAAATCACCAAACTTCTGTGATTTCGACATTGATTAAGTAACCACAACTCTTGTTCTTCAAGTTCTCATTTTTTAGGATTTAGAGTAGCGTATAAGCAATGACCAAACATAGCAGTTGGTAGTTAACCTAAGTTCCATGGTTGTTTAGGAAGTTTAATTGAAGTTCAAGGAAAATTGAGAAAAGGGAAGCATGAAAGGAAGGCCAAAAGAGATGGAAGAATGAAATGTATTAACCTCACCCTCGTTCTTGTCTACAAGTTTATACACGAGAATTGTTGATTGGTCTTCGTAATTTTGATTTGAGAAAAGGGCCAATGAACTTTTAACTATTTGCAGATGTCTTGTGATTTGCATCAAAATTTTAAATTATTGTTCGCAACTAAGTTGTTACCGTATTTTTATGATTGCAAATTGATATAATAATCTTCACAATGATTGTGGTCATGAACTATTTGTTCTACTAATTGCAACCTATGTGACCCTAGCCCCTTTCTTAAATTGCTACTCATGTGATCAGTTGATCAATACAATTATGATTACAGTGGATCAGAAGATTCCGTGTAAGCAGGGTTGCAATCACCAAACCAAAGAACTGCAATAAGGAATTGCAAATGCAATTTAACAACTTCGAGATATATATGTTGCTAATTGAATGCCAGTTTTCTTCTATCACTAGTGACAACCATCGATTAAATGGCAGAAAACAGCAATTACAAAACTTGCCAAGCTAGTTTAGATTGCTAATTAACAATGAAAAATGATTGAAGTGGAAAAACTCTCAAAATTTTAGTTTGAAATCAGTTGGCAAAGCTTCAGATACATTTTCTTGATCAAAAACACTTTTCTTTTAACATTCTTCTTCCTCAGCCAAGACCATTCTACTTAGAGGACTTGGTCCAAGCTTCTTCCTTCTCGTTATTTGCCTTCTCCTAATCACTTCCATTTGATTCCTTCTTCTAACTTGCATCATTGCCTCTTCTTCCAACACAAACCTCCTCATCAACACATCGTCCGTCAACGACTTTCCCCGGAAAATCCTCCTCCCTTCCGTGCTCAGCCTCGCACTCAGCGTCCTCTCCGCTGGCCTGGGCGTCACCGACTGGGGAAATATTGGTTTCGATCTGGGGTAGCTGTTGCTTCTTCTGGGCTGAACATGATCAGCCCTGAAAACCTCATCGTAGGAAGATATAGGTGCACATAGACAAACCCTAGTGAAGGAAGTTGCAACCCGAAGAGAGCTGCATTTTTTCAGTCTCTCTCTGCTAGTGTTGGTTTCAGTGGACTTGCTGTTAATAGTCCTCCATTCTGTGACGTTTTTAGACTTGGAATTGGAAACCGTGGTTCTCAAAAGGTTGGCATTAGCAGCTATCCGGGGGGTGGTTGCCGGAATCTCTGTGGACTTTGTGAGACTGGTTTTCCACCGAGTGGCCATCTCCATTGCTCTTTGATACCAAGGTTTCCTAAGATAAAAACAATACATGTGATTTCATATGTTTCAGTTCCCGCTAGCTAGTTAGGCTAGCATCTAAAAATGCATGATGTTTCAACGCATTTCAATGAAAGAAAGAAAAGGCATCTTGGCCACCTTGAGAAAAGACATAGGTTATTTGTAATGGACTAGGATTTTCATAGCATAGGACATCTGCGGAAAATGGAATATAGCTAACAATTTCAATCAGAGGTCGACGGAGTTACTTGTTTATAGTCCATGATCAATTTCTAATCAGAATACATAAATATGTATATGGCCACCTTTTGGTACCGGTCAACAACTAACACTTTCAATGTATTTGGCATTATCTAATTTATCTAAAAATTAAGTATATTCCTAATTTATCCATTTTTCCCTAATTTACTACGTAATCTTCTCGTTAATCAAACTTAAGCGAATGACCCATTTTTGGCATTCACTTCGTCTTCTTGTGGATTCTCCATTAGAAAACAAAACAAAACAAAATGATTCCGCAAATATTCAGAACGGTCAACAGAATGGTAAGTTCATTGTGGGCTTCAAAATGCCATTATGTATAGGGCCCTTTGATCTATTTGAACTTGGCCTAGAAGGAAGTGGGCATGCTGAGTCAGGTTTCTGTATGTTCTATAAAATAAAATTCCACATGCCAATGTCAGAATGTGGTTATTAAATGACTTGTAATCTAACAGGCAGAAGCAGCTATTAGCAAATTGTGCAAGTGAAATATGACTGGAGTAAGGACTTGATGATCATATTCATACACATTTTACACGGCTACCATGTAAAAGCACACAAATTTGTCATTTGACAGGAGTTAAAACTTCTACATGCATATTTTTCCTCTCAATCAAGAAAAATAATAACATGGGAAAGAATTACAGGCCTGTTGGCATTGTTTCACCAGTTGCTCAGTTGCGAATATGAGCTTAAGTGTTGCATGCAACATAGGAATACACAATTCGTGCAAGAATGAGAAAGAAAGTGGGAAACAAAGAAAGGTGCTAGTTTTTTGTTCTGTGCATACCTTGTGCATGAGGCCTTTGGATCTGGCATGAACAAAGAGAAAATGGAGCAGGAGGAGGGCGAGCTGAGAGGAACAGAAGAAGAAGGAAGTTCATTTGATTTGGGTTTGGGCGTTGAAGAGAAGGGAATGTCCCTTTTTTCTTCTTTTGGCCTACAAATATTTTGTAATGGGTTACCAAAACATGCTTCTTTTCATTAATTTTACTCCATTCTTTGTTGCCAACACCTTCTTCTTTTGCACTGGCAGGAATGATTCCTACTAATATAGAAAAGCTGAAAGAGGGAGAAAGGGATAAGGAGAGTTTCAAATTTCAAAAACAAAGCGAGTAAATTGCTGCTTTTAATGCAATGAGTAGGATGCCCCCCCATGTTCACTTTAAAATGGAAAGCCTGATCCAATTGATTACTTTCTGAGCAAAGTATGTATACATATAATAATTTTTACATGGAAGGCACTTGTTATCATGTTCTTGGCTTTTGAGTTATTGCATGCTGAGTAACAGAGTCAGTGAGATCAGCTGGGGCTTAATTTGGGTAGAGACGCCTGCCCCTGCCTTTGTGTTGGAAGCATGATAAGCAGCTTAAAGGAAACACTTCTTTGTTGATCATACTTAACTTGCAAAACATACGCAGATCACAATTACAAATAAGAAAGAGGTAAATACAATGGAATAGGGCTTTCGTCACTATAATTTAAAGTAATTATAATCATATTTTTTGTAATTACACCTATATTATCCAATTGTAACTTTTGGATTAGATTGTGATTTGAGAATCTTGAAAGGGCAGTGGAAAAGGAGCCAGAGATGCTGTCGTCCTTTTCTTTTCTTTATAACAACTTTCCTCTGGCATTTCAAGTAAAAAAAAAAAACTAGATTTCTATATTTTCCATCGTAATTATGAATATAATAGCATGTACTTATCGAGCCTTGAAAGTTTTGATTGTAGTACTAACCATGTATAAAGCCACTGTATAACATGTGAAAATAGGAAGATGAGATGCTTGAGATCCAATGCATTTTATATATAATTGGTTAATGGATGGCATCATGATTCATATGTGACTGATCATGTTATATACTGAAGGAACTGAACTACAAAATGCTGCTGCAAAGAGAAAAAAGACATAATGATTGGTGATGCTAACTTAGACGTTTCGATCCTCCTCTCTATCTCTCTAATTAATCAATCTCTGATCTCTCTCAAAAGTAGATTGTATTCTATTTTATTAGAGAAATACATGAGGGCGTGTCTTTCGGATTGCTCACAAAGACACACCTTTTAGCTATGAATGGAACAAGTTGACAAGATGATTAATGGGATCTGCTTGAAGAGAAGAGTTTAGAGTTCCTTTTATTCAAAAAGAGGGGCCGGCTTAAACACCTGCTAGTGACCATTTTGAGATGGTGTCTTTCAATTGAATGATACTCAAAGGTCAAAGCAAGGTAACAAGTAAATCAAACTTAGTGAAACTTTGGATGCCATGTTCAATAATTGCCGTCTGTATTGCTATGTGCACATAAAATATAATTACATTGAGGGTTGAGAACATTATTTGGAAATTGCCTTTTCAGGTCAAAAGGTGATGGGAGTTTGTAGTCTATTATTTGCTTTTGTACGTAGTAGACCATTAGACATCATTTGGTTCCCTTTAGATAGGAAATGCAGTCCCCCCCACCACAGAAAAATAAAGATACCAGTAACTTCATAAACTTTAAAAACTCTTGTGAAAGATGAATCATACAGCTTTAACTGAAAACAATGTCAGGTGACCATTTGCAAGCTTTGGATAATACTCAATATTGGTTTTTGAATAAGTGTTTAAAATGGATCGGCTAAATTCTGTTTCAAGTTTGAGATTATTGATGAACTTATGCTTTTCCTTTCCCCTTTAACAGTCGAAGCGAAGAGTTTATGTGCGTAAAATGACCACACGTGCAACTTCTGACATCAGTCGAGCAATAAATGGCCCCCGAACCCATCCAAAGACCACTCAGGTAGGCCATCTTGGAATACAGCTCTTTTCCGAAGCTCACACCCTTAGCCCAGGTCCAAATCCAATGTCAAGAGCCTGACATTTCAGAAGGGTGTACTGATAAATGAGTTAAAGCTTGTGATTCTTAAATCTTAACAGCTATATGTTGGTGTCTGAAAAGTGAAAAGCCATTTTGTCTTTTAAAGATTAGAAGTCGCAGATGGTAGATTCTAAGGGCAACAACTGAGCTGGAGAAGACAATTTTACGACAGTAAACTGTCCACCTCATCATATTAGGAAGTAGTATTTACTCTTTCGGGCTATAGGAGAGATTCAAGTTTGCAGCTTGGAAGTAGACGGATGGAAGAACGAAACACATAAAAGCATCCTAATGTACTGTTTTTAAGCACGTTCAGCTACTTCGCATCATGCTCAGTTTGACACGGGGCCAAGCTCGGTATTTCATTTCTTCCATGAGAGGCCAACAGGTTCGCAACAGTGTTGATGCATGGTATTGATGGAAATTTGGCAGACTGAAAACCGAAAATCATACCTACCTCCAAGCCAGTATGTTGATTGGCATTTATGATCAATTATTATGTCAGAGCTAATTCTAACTTAAAACTGAATAGGAAGGTGATTATACATGTGTCGGGGGAAATTACGAGATCCACAACAACAACATTAATGGTAAGAGAAATAAAGTGTAAAAAACAAAATCGACGCAAACGTAATTTACGTGAAAAATCCCTCTTAATTAGAGGAAAAATTACGATCCGAATTTTGACAGACTAAAATCAATTCACTATAATAATTAAGAATGTAATTGGCAACTAACAATAATAATTTCAGTGACAAGTACAATTATTTCTAGATTCTAGCATAAATTGAAAATCTTAATCAATTTAGTACTCTCAACAAATCCAAGAGATATCAACACTGAATACTTGTCGATAATAATCCATTTCGTTTTTATTATCTCATCAAACAACTGTCTTCCCACATGTCAAAACAATAGAGCATACCTCTTTTTTTCTCCTCTTCTGTTTTGGTTTTTACTGCAATACAACTCACGAGTGAAAAAAGGTAAACCCTATTTTATCTTATCATAATTGGCTTCTCCAATAAGCCACCAAAACTTACCACCTATGGGCCAATCAAAGAACTCACTTGTAAGTAAAATAAAGCTTTTTTGGTAAGGGTAAGGCTGAATACTATTGGACTTTCCTAGACCTCGCGCTTCAACAGGATTTCAATTGGGTGTTGATAATGATGACTGAGTAGAACGAAGCAATTAATTATAGTTCTTACGCAAATGAACTAGAAAATCACATTTTAGTATAATCATCAACTAATTTTTAACTTGAAAATCTCTCCATTGTAAGGCGTAAAAATCACATGCACAAGTTAGTCGAATCTTCCACTATATCAAAATAATGAGTAATACAAACCGTTTTTCCATAATATCACTAGAGGCAATCTCGAAATAAATCTTCAAGGAAATTAATTTCTGGTAACAATAAGATAAAAATTAGATAGATTTTACCCGGTTGAGAACACTTGAAGAACTTTCAGTAATTAATCTTCAATTGTCACTGCACCACCAAAAGGTCGAGTGGCTACGTCTTCTCCCTCAGCAAATTTCTATTATTGTTTCAAAACTAATGTAAAGGCTATCCACAATTACACTCTTAAAAAGAAAAAGAAGAAACCCTTCTTTTATATATATGGGCCTCCAAAATATTCAAGTTAAATATAACTTCTAATATCCAATTCCTAATTGAATATCATTATCATCACATGCATATAGCTCAATTTTATTTATTTATTTTTAGTATGTTCAAGTGGTATAGTCCCATTGAGGAGGACCCTAACAAATCTCACCTTCACACTCACATAGGAGAGATTGCCATCCTAACAATCAAACAAAAAACCTTAAGTTTCTCCCTTGATATAGTCTTCGTTAACATATCCACACCATTGTCATCAGTATAAACCTTCTCAAGTTGTAACAACTTAATCTTTAATGCACCTCTTATCCAATGATACCTTAAATCAATATATTTAGACTGAGAATGGAAAGAAAAATCCTTACCAAGATGGATAGTACTCTAGCTATCACAAAACAACTCATATTCATCTTGTAGGAATCCAAGTTCCTGAAGCAACTTATTCATCCATAACAACTCCTTATATGCTTTCATTGTTACAGTAAACTCTGCTTCAATAGTAGTAAGTTTAACACACTTTTGTAATCTTGTCTACTATGACATTGCTCTCCCTAAGAAAGTGATCAAATATCCTGAAGTAGATTTACTCAAACCAACATCACCGACCATGTCAACATTTGTATAACCAACTAACATATGCCTGTAATCTCTAAAACACAAACACATAATAGAAGTTCCATGAAGATAATTAAAGATCCATTTAACTGTAGCTCAATGTTCTTTCCCTGGATTAGAAAGAAATCCACTAACTATATCGACTGTAGGAGTAATATTTGATCAAGTATACACGATTGCACATATTAAACCAATAGTCAAAGTATAAGGAATTGGTTTCATCTCTACCTTCTCTTCTTCAATAGAAGGACTTTGACTAGAACTCAATTTGAAGTGATGAGAAAGAGGAGAACTATCACTCTAGCCTTGTTCATACTAAATTTTTGAAGTACCTTCTTAATATAATTGTGACAACCACAACTTCTTCGTACTTTTGTCCACAATGATCTTCAAATCAAAGATCTATTTTGTTAGCCTTAAGTCTTTCATGGCAAAAGACCTGCTCAACTGCTTCCTCATCTTAGTAATCATAAAAGCATTCTTATTAACAATTGCCATGTCATCAACGTAGGGTAAAAGAATAATAAAATCAGTATTAAAGAGATAAAGCACAATAGTCAGAAGTAGTCTTCTTATAACCTTACTCCCTCATAATTGACTCAAACTTCTTATACCACTATCTTAGTGCCTCTTTCAAATCATAAATAGTGTTCTTTATTCTACAAATATAATCCTTTTTACCTTTAACCTTGAAACTCTTTGGCTACTTCATGTATATCTCTTCCTCAAAGTCACCATGAAGGAAGACTATCTTATCCATCAGCTCGATTTCCAAATGAAGACTAGCTGTTATACCAAGTATTACATGAATAGATGTCATCTTCAATACTGGTGAGAAGATCTCATATAAATTGACGCTTGTCCTTTGATTAAAACCTTTCATAACCAATGTAGCCTTATACTGTGGATGTGGTTTATGCTCTTCATAATTGACCCAAAACACCCACCTCCTCTTCAATGCTCTTTTGCCCTTAGGTAGTTTTGCTAACTCATAAGTCTTATTCTTATATTAGGATTCCATCTTATCTCACATGGCCTCAATCAATTTCTCTTTGTGTTCATCTTCCATTGCTTCCTCGCAGCTCTCAGGTTCTCCTACATTAGTTAATAACATATATTGATCTAAAGAATATCTATTAGATAGTTGTCTTACTCTCGTAGATCTCCTTACTGGAACTAAAAAATCTACAGTACTAGTATTTGATCATAAACACGATCATCATTATTATCATCAAATTGTAAGGGAGCATCTCCATCATTTGTACTCCATTTTTCATCTTAAACTTCATCCCTAAATAGTCTCGGTACTACTATTGAAGGCACTGCATCATAGTTTACTATATCATTATTAGATTCATAATTACTCTTCTTAACTTTATCAATATCCTAGATGGTTTAATACTCAATAAATGTAACATCACGACTCCTCACGAGCTATTTCTGACATAGATCATAAAACTTGTAGCCAAGTTGATCTTGACCATACCTAATAAACACACACTGTCGTATCTTGATTTGAAGTTTAGACCTCTCATTGTTTGGAATGTGTTACACCAAAAAACCTACAAATGATCATAGAAAAAATCTCTTCCAGTCCAAACTTGTTTTGGAAGATCCAACTCTAAAGAAACACAAGGAGAATGATTTTAACACATGTACAACTATTCTCAAAGCCTTACCTCAAAAGGACTTAGACAATTTCGGATGTAAAATTAAGCATCTCATTCTCTCCATTAGAGTTTTATGCATCATTTTAGATACTCCATTCAACTGAGGTTTCTTAGGAGGTATAGTTTGATGTCTACCCTATTGTTTGCAATACTCATCAAACATGCTACAATACTCTCCATTGTTGTTTATACGAACGTATTTCAACTTTTCCTAGTCTCTCTCTTAATTAAGGCCTAAAATTGCTTAAGTACACCTAGGGATGGCAGCTAGGCTTGGGCCCAGGCCCTAAGTCAATGATCCAGGCTCAATTTGACTGGGCCTTAAGTTGAGCTTCGAGTTCAATTTTTCTAAAAAATTATGCCTTGACCTGGGCCCGGACTTGGGTTACCCAAGTTTGACCCTTATAAGCAAAATGAAGTCATTTTTTATTTTTAATTTATAAAAAAATTGACCCGGCTACCTCAAGCCTTGTTAGGATTGGGCTCGAGCCCACTAAATCAGGCCTCGAATCGGGCTCAGGCTTTAGTAGCAAGAGGTCAGGCTAAGATAGGGCCTGGATTTCATCTGTAAATACATCAAGTACTTGATCCATTGTATTCAATGTGTAACCCAAATCCTCCTAGAGTGATCATCAACAAAACTTACAAAATAATGAGCACCAAGTGATCTTGTCTTCATTGGACCACAAACATTATAGTGTACTAAATCTAACAAAATTTTCTTTCTGGAAGGAGATGAATCTTTGAAAGAAACTCTATGTTGCTTAGTAATGAAAGTTTCTCAAATGAACACTATGTATCCTATATATCACCTTCTTCTTAACCAACACTGTCATACTTTTCTAGCTAAGATGATCGAGTCCCTTGTGTTATAACTTAATTGTACTATCACCCTTTAAAGCATTCATAATATTTTCAAAGAGCTTTTCATGCAATTGATAAATAGTATAGCATGTACTGTCTCCGGCCATAATTGAAACCCTTTGTGAGTTTTTATTGTCCCTTGTTAGAGGTGTTACAGGATCCTTGATCATCAAGCCTACCTGTAGAAATCAAATTCAATTGAATATATGGGACATATCTAACATCTATAAAAAATATTTATGTATCAGAAGAAGTATCCAAGCAAACATTTCCAATCGTAACTCCAAAATCACCTTGTGTGTAGATATGAAGAAATCTTGATGAGATGTAACATAGATGGAAGCACCATTATTAATAACCCAATTGGTCGTATGAGCAGTTAAGTTAAGCATATTGTACTCATACAAGATAAGGAATGAATTATTAGCAATAGACACTCTATCATTATCATTGTTGTCATCTTTCTTCTCATCTTTACGTCAGCTCTTCTCTTTCTCTCTCGTAAGCTTTTAACAATACCTTTTAATATGCCCTTTCTTATAATTATAATGGCATTCAATATTGGCAAATTTGTTGGATTTTCCCTTGCTCTTATTTCTACTCTTCGAAAATCTTAGTTTGACTTCTAACTCTAGATGTTGTAGCTAAAATCTTTAACAGAGAAGAGTACGTACCTTGTGACTATCATTTCATCTCTTCATGCAGAACACCACTTTTAACATAATCCATCATTACAAACACCATTTGGAGTAGAATTGGTTAACAAGATCTTCAAGGTCTCCCACAAGTCTGATAATGAAGTAAGTACCTCATTTTCGAATTTGACACTTATGCCTGACAACTGATTTATAATCCCTTAAAATTCATTCAATTGATCTGCTATGGTATTTCAGTAGCATCAATCTTGTTAAATGAGGTCTTTGTATTTATTTTTCTGCAGATATAGTTGTACACATTATCCTCAACAAATTTCTGAGTAAACTCACAAACTTACTCATTCTCAAACTTCCATTCCTCATCAGTTTTACCTTCAGTTTTTAATTAGAAAATACAAGTAAGTGCAACTTTATCACAAATAGAAGATCCTTCATCTTATTCTTCCATATGTGGTAATTGGTGCTGGTCAGACTGACCATCTTTTGAAACTTTCCCTCTATGGCTCCATAAGATAATTAAATCAATAGCTTTAATATCACTTTGTTGGAAAAAGCACACAATAATCTAATATCGTAGTGGAATAACCAAGTTAATTTTCCCAAATACTGACCATAAGGAAGCAATCAATTATAGTTCTTACACAAATAAACAAAAAAATGACACTTTGAAATAATCAACAACCAATCCTTAACGTAGAAAACCTCTTTGGTGGGAGGAGTAAAAACTACACCCTAGCATCACTGGAGGCAATATTAAAGAAAATTAATTCTTAGTAACAACAAGACAAAAATTAGAGAGATTTCAGCCAATTGAGAACACTTAAAGAACTTTCAACAATTAATCTTCAATTACCACTGCAGCATAAAAAAGCGGAGTGATTGCATCTTCTCCCTTGGAAAAATTTTACTATTGTTGCAAAACTGAAGGAAAGGCTGCCCACAATTGCACTCTTAAAAAGAAGAAGAAGAAACTATATATATATAAGAAATATATGGGCCCTTCAAAATATTTAAGTCAAAAATAGCTTCTAATATCCGATTCCTAATTGGATATCACCACCATCACATAAACGCTCCCCACTTTTATTTATTTACTTTTAATGTGTACATGTGGCATGGTACTATTAAGTGAGACCTCAATAGCTTGCCCTTTTTCATATTTATCTACTTTAAGGTGTGTTTTTATGAGTTGATTACTTATCTCCAGAAAAACGTATGCCTAGCCTTCAAGCTTAAGTTATATAAATATAAAGATAATGGCAAGCAAGCAAGTTGTAACCATTAAAGGAGAAACACAAAACTCTCCAGAAAAGTAAAGAGACGTGACTTGACTAACTTAAATTTATGATACTTTCTCATGCACACATAAGTACTTAATGGGTTATGCAAATAATGTTAGAATTTTGGACTATGCACCATTTGCCTACATAATTACAAATGCGTATGGATTTGTAAACATACATATATTATAATAAATAATCATATGCATATTTTAAATTTAAATTTTAAGGACCTAATTAAAGTAATCTAATTCTTTTAGTGATCCATGCCATTTTATAAAAATATGGAGTCTAATATATAAATATAGAATTTTTAATGTGTAATTACTAATTAATGATGGGATAAATTGGTCACTACACCTATAAGTTTTATAAAATGGGTATGGTCCTTTATTGATGTATCTAAAAAATATAAACAATTTATTTATTCAGTTTATAATGCTTCCCATTTATCATTTTGTGTGAATACGTTTAATCAAAAGATTTTGTTCCCTAGATCTCTTCCATTCTTTACTGGAAATCTCCCATTTCTCGCTCATAGATTCATATATACTTCCACCATATTTCTTCTTCTTAAACAATACTCTAGGTAAGATTTATTCCCCATTTCCATTGAGTGGTTTCGGAGCAAATATTGCCCTAGAATTGTTTTGATTTAGTTTTGTGATGATTATTTAAAGTTTTGATAATATTATTTAAAGTTTTGATAATGTTTTAAATGCAAATAGTTATTTAGTTAAAAACCATGACTTTATGGTGATTATTGTTGAAATTGCTTAAAATTCATGTTTGGATTTTATTTGTGCAAACTACTTTTGTTCATTTGATTTAGTATTACTAGAGCCATAATCATAGAAAAATATACGTGACAAAATTGTGTTGTAAATTCTTAAAACAAATCTACAAATACGTCTCAAAAGGATGAAAAAGACTAAGACATAAGCCTTTAATTTGCATTCGGTGGTCAACTTGGTTTTTAGGACTCAAGTCTTTAAAATCCAAGGTATGACATTTATTATTTGGTTTCCATAATAGATTTGATTATAATGGGTTATTTTTCTTAATTATCACAATAAAAATAAAAATATTCTTGTTATTATTATTATTATTTCTTTTATGGAATAATAAATATTTTATGGTACTATAATTATTATTATTTTATTTTATGGCATATTATTTCGAACAAATTTATAACTTTGGTTTATTATGTTTTATTTATATAAATTAATTATGTCAATTTTATGTGCATTTACTGTTGCATATATTTGGACTGCTTGTGGTTAGCGATTAATTTTTGATAATTTTAAACTAAGTATGCTTGATTCTTCATTTTGATTAGGTAAAGCAATATAATCACCAAAGTGACTTCTATTGTGAAAAGTTTTCAATTGTGAATTATTAAGGTGGTGTGTATGTGTTTCTTTATGTGAGCAACATGTCAGCCCAAAGGAAGATTGTTATTTGGCAAAAACTTTCATGCATATGTAGTGATGAATGTGTGATGATTATTAGGCATCCATTGTGATTGCTTAGTTGGTCCAAAGGAAAGCTAAGGACTTGATCGAATCTTATTATCAATACTTGATTACTACACCAGGATAACTAATTGTGAGTTGATTCTTTGTCTAAAGATTATATTCAATGTCATTGCAGTTATCTTGAGATAGATCACCATTAGTGAAATAATTAATCAGTTATTTGGTTAGGTTTACATATATATATATATTAGCTAATTGTGCTTTATATGATGTTTTTTGTATAGATAATATTGTTAACGTTTTTTTGTCACTACCACGATTAATAGTATCTGGTGCTTAGTGGTAGCAACCTTAAGACTTGAAAAAAATAAAGTGAATATGGTTTTAGGAAGTATGGATTTAAACCTTGCATTAAGAGAGTTGCATCCTGCACCTCTTATAGATTAAAGCTTTCTTGAGAATCAAATAGTATTTAAGAGGTGGGATCGCTCCAACTGTGTAAGTTTCATGATCATGAAGAATGTTATCCCATATATGGTTTTGGACACCATGCCTGAGGTAACAGGTGCCAGATGATCCCTTGATATCCTTGAGGAATGGTTTGTCAAAAGCGAAGGCAAAGACCAATCTAACTTTAAGGAAACTTATCTTTATGAGGTGTAAAGATAATGGGAAAATAAGGGAATACATACTTAAAATGTTTCATCTTGTAGAAAAACTAAAGACACCGAAGATAGAATTTTCGAAAGACTTGCTCACTCATTTAGTGTTGATATCTCTTCCTCCACAATTCAATCAGTTTCTAGGTGAGCTATAGTTGTCAAAAAAGAAAATGGACATTGAATGAGCTCATATCTCACTTACTGTAAGAGGAAGATAGGATGAGATAACATAAGGGTGAGAGTGCTCATTTGGCATCAACCCCTTCATCCCATTGTAAGAAGAAAAAGAAAAAGAAATTGCAATGTTGAAATCGCAAAAGAAGCACAAGGATATGTTTGAGGGACATAAGGAAAAGAAATGCTTATTTTATAAGGACCCTTCTCATATGAAGAAAGATTGTGCCAAATATCACACTTAGAAAGCGAAGAAAGGTATATCCTTTGCTTTTGTTTGTACTAAGTTAATTTGGTTTCAATAATAAGATATACTTGGTGGTTAGATTTTGGTACTACAATCCACATAAGTATATCAATGCATGGTTGCCTAAACTCCCGAAGGCCCAATAATGATGAGAAGTAAATCTATATGGGGCAAGGTTTTAGGCTTGGAGACTTGTTTGTTGTTATTACGTACTAGTTTTTATTTAAAATTAAATAACACATTTATTGTATTGTCTTTTAGGCAAATTTTGGTTTCAATTTTTATGTTGGACAAAGAAGGATTTGTTTCTTCATTTAGAAACAAAAATGTAATGCTTATTTTAATTTTATTCTTATTAGAACCACTAATTTATTTGATTATAACAACCTTTATTTACTTGATATAGTAAATTAGTATAGTAAGTCCCATAATGTTGAAACCAAAGGCACTAAACGCAAATTATCAAATGAGAATTCTTTCTTATTATGGCATAAGGGTTTGAGTCATATCTCTAAAAAGAGAATTAGTAGGCTTGTATCAAAAGGGATTTTTGAAACCCTTAATGAATTAGATTATGATATTTATGTTGAGTCCATAAAAGGCAAAACAATAAATAAGAGAAAATAGGAGTGAGAGATCTAAGGATGTCTTAGCATTGATATATACAGATATTTGTGGGCCCTTTCTTACAGCTTTATATAATCGTCAACATATATGATTACTCTTGATATGACCAACTACACTTAATTTATGAGAAGTCATAAGCAATGGACATTTTTAAGTTGTTTAAGGTTGAAATTGAAAATCAACTTGGTAAAACTATTAAGGTTCTAAGATCTGATCGTAGTGGTGAATACTATAGAAGGTACGATGGATCAGGTGAACAACTCCCATGACTATTTGCTTGATTCCTAAATGACTGTAGGATTATCCCTTCATATGCTATGTCAGGCTGTCTAAACATAAGTAGTGTAGTAGAGAGACAAAATAGAACCCTTAAGGATATAGTATAAAGTATGATTTGTCATACAACTTTACCTTACTCACTATGGAAAGATATATTAAAGACCATAATATACATACTAAATAGAGTTCCTATAAAAGCTACAAATAGACCCCTTACGAGTTATGGACAGGGTAAGAAACCTGTCTTAAATTATTTACATGTTTACTTATGTCCAATTGAGTCAAGTTCCTATAAGCTAAATGAAAAGAAACTAGATACAAAAGTTGTTAGTAGTTATTTAATAGGATACTTTGGAAGATCACAATGATTTAAATTCTATGATCCTAAAACAATAATTTTTTTAAGATAGAAAATGCCTGATTCTTTAAGAATGTTGAGTTTGGGAGGGAAGATAAGGGTAATGATTTGTCTTTGAAGAGGAGTTAGTCAATATTCCTCTTTCTATAATTGTTATTGATCATAATCGAGTTTTCATTCTTGACATACTTAACAACATCTGGTACAAATACATGACAATGTTGAGCTTCCTACCCATCAAAGTCATCAAATCATTCCTAAATCCATTATTTATAAGGATCATAAGGATCAAACTCAACAAGCTCAAACATAAGTAAAACTAGTGCCTCTAAGAAGATCTACGAAGGAAAGGAGAAGTGCAATTCTAGATGATTATGTTGTTTTCTCCAATAATATGAGGAAAGTGTTAACTTAGTGGGAGATGATTCACTCATGTTCAATGAGCCAATAAAATTTCTAACTCTCATAAGTGGATTAATTCCATAGGTGAGGAAATGTAGTTTATAAGAGACAATGGCATTTGGGATTTTTTCCTATTACCAATAGTATGAAACCTATTGGTTTTAAATGGATTTTTAAGACCAAAAGGGACTCACAAGGCAATATGGAAAGATACAAGGCTTGTCTTATCACCCTAGGATTTACTCAAAGAAAGGCATTAACTATAAAGAGACTTTCTCTCTAGTTTCATCAAAAGACTCTTTCAAGACTATCATCACACTTGTAGCATATTTTAATCTTAAGCTACTCTAGATTGATATAAAGATAAATGTTTTCAACAGCGACATTAAAATAACAATTTATATAAAACAATTATAGGGGTTAGCATTCAAGGAAACTGATTAATTAGTTTATATACTTAAGAAATACATTTATTTGCTCAAATAAAATTCCTATCAATGGTACCAAAAGTTTCATCAGGTTGTTCTCTCATTTAGCTTTAAAGTGAACATTATTGAAGATTGTGTGTACCATAAGTTCACTAGAAGTGGATTCATTTTCTTTGTCCTATATGTGGATGATATTTTGCTTGCTAATAATGATATGGAACTGCTTTGGAAAACTAAGAAATTTCTTTCAGAGCAATTCAAAATGAAAGATTTTGTTGAATCATCCTTTGTATTAGGGATCTAGATTCACCATAATTGTTCACAGGGAATTGTAGATTATCACAAAAGGATTCAAAAAGGTGTTACAACATTTTGTTATGCAAAATTGTAGACATCATGATCCCCCCTATCTAAAGGAGATAAATTCAATCTGAAATAATGTTTAAAAAATGAAATGGAACCCAAGTTTCTGCAAAATATCCCTTAATCATCAATGGTAGGGAGTTTAATGTATACACATGTCTACACCCATCCTAACCTCGCATATGTTATAGGAATGCTTGACAGATACCAAAGCAATATAGGAAGAGAACATTAGGAAATACTTAAAAGAGTCTTTGACTATTTATAAAAATCTAAGGATTATATCTCGCATATAGAAGGTTAGACAAACTTGAGATCATTGAGTTTTCTGATTTCAAATTTGTTGGATGCGAAAACAGTTGTAAATCAACATCTGGTTATAAGTTTTTATAATCTAAGGGTGTGATTTGTTGGAAAAGTGCCAAACACACACTCATTGCATCTTCTAATATGGATGATGAATTTGTTACATTTTATGAGGCATCCAATCATGTTATATGACTAGGTAACTTCATTTCAAGACAACCATTAGTCGATGGTATTCAAAGGCCACTAAAGTCATAAATGTGATTATAGATTATCATCATATATTCAAATAGAAATAGGAGCTCTTCTATAGCTAAGCATATGGACGTTAAGTTCCTTGTGAAAGAAAGTGTTCATAGTGGTTTTGTTAGTATTGAATTTATAAGAACAAACTCTGTTATTACGAATCTGCTCATAAAGCCTAAAGCCCTTCCTGAGTATTTAACTTATATGGGTGTTGTTACATTGGATGCCATTTTGTTTAGTAGGAGTTCATATTATGTTCCCTATGCTTAAGACTGTACTTGACGTCATGTCATTAATAAAATATTAAGCTCTTTTTTAGTTTCTATAGTTTACCCTAAACTCCAATCTCATTTAGTTAATGCTGGATCAGTTCGTAATAGGATGTGTAGATCATATAACTTGTAATTTTCATGGTACACATCCATAGTTGATTTATATCATTTAGTTAAGTTGACGTATGAGATCATTGTGAGTTTAGTTGCAAAATAACAATAACTGTCTTCTAAGTGGGAGATTGTTAGAATACTGAGTTGTGCACTATATGCATACATAATTATAAATGCATATAAACATGTAGACATACATGTGTTGTGGAAAGTAATCATTTACATATTTCTATTATAAAATTTAAGGACCTAATTGAAATAATCTAATTCTTTTAGCGGTTCATGCCATTTAATATAAAAATGTAGGGACTAATAGATAAATTTATGTATAAAATTTCTAGAATGTAATTACTAATTGATGGTAGGCTAAATAGGTAATTACACACATAAGTTTTATAAAATGGGTGTGGTCCTTAATTAATGTATCTAAACAATTTATTTATTCATTTTTACAACAATTCTCAACGTATCATTTTGTATGAATACGTTAAATTAAAAGATTGCTTTTTTTTGAAACTCTTCCATTCTTTACCATAACTCTTCCATTTCTCATTCATGAATTCAGATACACTTCCACCATAATTTTTCTTCTTAAACAATACTTTAGATAAGATTTATTCTCTATTTCCATCAAATGAAACCACAAATATACAATTTGGTGACATAAACAACCAATGAAGTCAATTACCTTTTTTGCCAATATCTCAAAACTTAAAGATAAAACAATACATGGAGTCTCAAGGGCAAAGAATCTAAAACCATAATATGCAAGTAGAAAGACAAAGCTTATACGTACGTACATATGAAAATAGGATTTTTTTGGCATGTGTCATGTCCCATATCGGATAGGCAACGGGAAGGGTCCTAGCTTATAAGCGTGAGCGCTGCACACCCTACTAGGTGCATCTTTTGGGGAGAGGGTAATGAACACGTGACAAGTAGTATCAGAGCCAACCTGTTCCCGACTCATATGTCCCGCCAAGCGCCTCTCGGGGTGGGGTAGGCAGGGGGCCCAACCTATAACGAGGGCGTCACAGGATTGGATGAGGGAGAATGTCATGTCCTACATTGGATAGGCAATGAGAAGGGTCCTGACTTATAAACGTGAGCGCTGCACACCCTACTAGGTGCATCTTTTGGAGAGAGGGTAATGGACACGTGACAGCATGTATGATGGTCAATTAGAATGTCTTCTAACTCTCTCGTACTCTTTTTCTTCTGTTTTCCAATGTTAGATAGAAAATAATATTGCTTACCTCTATTTTAAATTATTAAACAATACCAATCTTTTTTTATAATTGAAAAGAATAATTAAAATGTTTATTTTTAATTTTTCTATTTATAATGTAATTTACTTGTCATCATTGTGAATTCATAATTTAATTTTTATAAATTAAGATATCAATCATATTAATAATATATTATTAATTAGTATTTATTCTTGTTAAAATTTATAATTTTTAAATAAAAAGAATCAACAAATTATTTTTGTATTTTCACAAAATGGGTGATTGTTAACTTGCATTATATTTTAAAGTAAGATTTGAACCGTAAAATATTAATGGCATAAAATATTAATAGTAGGGCTAGTTCTACTATAGGCTTCAGAAAGACAGTTGAAATCCAATGGGTCAAAAGCCCATCCATGATACGATGCCGTTACGGTCTCAATAGAGAACAGTTCCCAAATCTATTTTCTGATATCATTATTCATTATGTATATAATATTTCGCTTTTCCCTCGTTGGTTACGTTCTTTCTCTCTTAGACTTATCGCAGGAGAGCCGAAAAGCCAAAGACCCAAAACGAGGAAAGCCCTAGAGAAAACGCTGTTGTGGAAACTACATCATCGCCGTCTGCATGCCCGGTTGAATACACGTCTCTCAACTGTCCAATCACTAAACTTGGGTACAATTTCAACTTATAAAATCTCTAATTTCATCTGTATTTAGGTTAGGGTTTTCTGTTTGTTTGCCTTCTTATACTACCGAAAATTTCACTCTTTTCATTATTTATTGAAGAAATCTGGATTGAGGTGGGGATTTTGTATGGTGCGCTTAAATTCTCAGATGGGTTTCATTTCTATGCCATGCCCCTTTCCGGTTAGCTGTAAATGTCTTTGTCGCGCATCAATACCAACTTCCATGTAGATGCTTAAATTTAGGTAGAAAGTAGAAACAGCTGATTGCTTGTTATAACGTGTTTGAATCTATTAGTCTATGTAGATACTCGGCTGCTAGTCTTGGTTACCCATTAGTTTAAACTGGAAAACGTGAGCTGGACCACTGCTCCACTTTATCAAACTCTGGAAGGAAACCATCAGATAGAGTTTGTTTCTCATGAAAATTTAGATTTCGGTTCAGAGATACCGAGTTCATATATCCCAATTTCTCTCTATATAAAAGTGAGTTCCTGCACTGTCACACTTTTTGTCAAACTGAGGAGATAGGGTGTTAAACCTCATTTTGCAGGGTTATCTTCTTCAATTGTGTTTTTAAAAAAGAGATCTGAGTAAGGTAAATGCATGACTATATGTCAAATTTCACCTGACCCCTGCCATGACATAAATGCTTTCTTTATGATAGATGACAAGCGCTTGGACAAATAGGAGCTTTGGAATGATACATAGGGATATAGAGTGGGAGTGGGAGTAGGAGGATCAGGGTGGAGTAATGGGTATTTTTTATTATAACTGGAGGTTCTTGCTCACACCTCAGAAGAACTATACGTCTGCAAAATTTGAGGAGAGCATGGGGAGAGCATTATATATTTCAAATTTATTATAGCTTCGGAGCATCTTTTTATAGCTTTGGAGCATAGTGGAGCAAATAAGCAGTGGAGCTTATGGAGCACAGCTCTGATGGAGGATTGCTCACATGGTTTGCTTTATAGTTTTTGGTTTTGCTGTACGTTTCTTATCGTCAGGGTATATGCTGATGATAAATGGAACAGGAACGTTACATAAGAGTCATTTTATTGGTAAAAAAGATCTTATTATGTTTGCGTGGTTTAATCTCTCTCTCAGTGAAGGTTTTTTCTTGTCTCAGAAATGAGTAGTCGCTTTTCTCGGACCATTTATGTTGGTAATCTGCCATCAGATATAAGAGAACGAGAAGTTGAAGATTTGTTCTACAAGGTTTGATCTTAGTATATGGGGAACTTTTTTATCTAAGCTGAACTTTATAATTTGTGCCTTTAAGTGAATTGGCAATGCCCTTATTTCACAGATTCAGTGTGTCAGTCTAATATATTATGTTGTGATTGGCTGTTCTTTTTATGGCTGGAATTTTCTTGCATTTACACGCAGTGGTTGAGTAGAAGTGTGACTTATCTTCTGTATATTCTCTTTTGTGTAGTATGGCCGGATACTGGATATTGAGTTGAAAATTCCTCCTCGTCCCCCTTGTTATTGTTTTGTTGAGGTAAAAGTTATCTTTTGGGTCAATATTGCATGCATATACAGAGATCGAGAGAGAGAGAGAGAGAATCATGAGGGAGAGAGCTAGAATATAATATCATGAGGAACTTATTTTTTAACAATGCTGCAGTTTGAGAATGCTCTGGATGCTGAAGATGCAATCAGGGGCCGTGATGGTTATAACTTTGATGGCTGCCGTTTAAGGGTACTTGTTGGTTCAAATCACAGCCATGCTCTATATTTGTGTCTTTTCATATTTGTTCTCATTGTTTTCCAATGCAGGTTGAACTTGCCCATGGTGGTAGAGGCCAACCTTCAAGTGATCGTCGTAGTGGTTATGGTGGTGGTGGTGCAGGCCGGTATGGTGTATCACGCCATTCTGAATATCGAGGTTTGTTTGGAGAATATGTTCTTATTTGAAGTAATGGGATAATACTTACATCATGCAGTGTGAAAAATGTTATCTTTACTCAATGCCATGCGACTGTAATTTGTTTTTGGACTCCAAAAGCTTTTCTAATGCACTTATTTATCCTGCAGTTATTGTCCGTGGGCTTCCTTCTTCTGCTTCGTGGCAAGATTTGAAGGTTTCATACACTATAATGATTCTAGTAGGTTTTATCAATTGCTTTACTTCATACTTATAAAATGCTTGCAGGATCATATGCGGAAAGCAGGCGATGTATGTTTTGCTGAAGTTTCTCGTGACAGTGATGGTATGCCCTTTACAATTATCCATCATTTGACCCCTCCCATCTGCTCCTACTGTACTCCAGCTTGGCATCTTGCATTCACTTTTAGTGCTTTGGACACAAGATGCAGTGTGTGTTCTTTCATACTGAAATTAATATTCTTTCTCCCATACGTTCAGGGACTTTTGGCATTGTTGACTATACCAACTATGATGACATGAAGTATGCTGTAAGTTATTTCACGTCTCTGTAAACCAAAAGACAGTAAAACTAATGGAAATAACAATAATATGATGTAAGTTGTATTAATGACTGCCGTTGTGCTTCTGTTACTAGATTCGAAAACTTGACGACACTGAGTTCAGAAATCCATGGGCAAGAGCTTTAATACGGGTAACTATTTGATGGAGCATTTTGATAGTTTGAGTTCAAGTATTGAAATTGTTTTGCTATGTATACACATCTAACATACAAAAAGCTTTAATTGGCGGATACCTCCCATAAAGATTAGTCAACACTCTCAGCCGCCATGTTCTATCCCATTGAAGGGAAAGGGAGGGGTGTACATGTTTTTAAACAATAAAATACAAGATTTTGAGTCAAGATGGTAATGTGTAGAGTGATCATAGATCATTACGCTTTTTATAGTAGTGATGTTTAAGTGCTTCTAATGTAGGTTGATTTCCAACTTACTGGTTAATTTTGGATGTGGACTTGTATAGGTGAAGAAGTATGAGCGTTCTCCGTCAAGGAGCCGAAGTAGAAGCCGTAGCAGAAGTAGAAGTCCACGAAGGGATCGAAGGTAGATGTTCAATTGTTTGTAGTAAAAATATTACCCCTTCTGGTCGTTCTATGTCAATATCTACTGCCCTGGTTTTACAACAGATCATTGGACCGTTCTGTTTCTAGATCACTTTCAAAGTCTAGATCTCCTACACCTGTTAAGGCTTCCAGGTACTCAGATCTGGACTATATATGATTCACCCTTTTTGTGCTTTTTCTTATCTTGTTTGTTGTGTTTCTTTAGTTTTAATATTCTAACATAATTTAATACTCACGTATGCAGAGAAAAATCTAGGTCTAGGTCTAGGTCTAGGTCAAAATCAAGGTCAGGATCGCCCAATAAGGTACTTGTCTCCTTGTTTAGCAATTGAAATCACATTGGTCTCCGATTCTTTTGCAAAAATATTTCCCATTTGCATTAGTCATTTCGAGCTAGTTTGTGATAAAATATATCAATAATGAAGCTTCTCTTGCAGGTCCGAGCTGAAAGGGACTGACTCCTCTATGGGAGCTCTTCATCCGCCACAATTAATTAAAAAAAAAAGATCTTGTTGGCGTAGATGGTGCCTCGATTGCCTCTCGCAAGTCTCTGGATCGCTTGATCAATGGGGGATACAATGTTGCAAGCATTGAGTTTTTGCTTTTCTAGTGAAACTTAAATTGATGTTAAGTAATTCTGAAAGACACAAGACCCTTTACCAGTTATTTGGCACGCTTCATAGATTGTCCCTAATTATGTGAATTGTTTCTTTGATGTCTAGGAGTTTTGATGGTGCACCCTATGCTATGTTATTGTCTTGATTAATTTGGACCCTTAGACAGATTGAATGAAATATTTGTTTGTGACGTTAACGTATTTCCCAGTACCACTGGACACGCGTATCGTTTCTTTTTCTTCTCATTTTACAATATGAATCTGGAGCCACAGGCCCTTTTAACTATCGTGTGGACAGACGGACTGTGCCAGAATTCAACACCACTTTGAGATTCGACTGTTTGTTTGGAGTTATATCATTAACTGACTAATGCAGGTAGGTTGTCGATTGCTTAAGCCACGGAAAAGGTATCCATCCTTATAGAAAGAATCGGTACTTACTCTGTTCTCAATTCAAATTTTTGATTGAGAAGGGCCATGAACTTGTTGACCCTAATGCAAAGTGGGACAGGACAAGCTGAATGCGATACATTTGGCAGACACGATATTGGAAACCAAACCAAACCCCATTTGTAGATGGAACTTTTAAGTTAACACGTTTATTGTTCTTTAATTAATTTCACAGTCAGGTTGAATATTTTGGAGCTTTCATACTATTTTATCTTAAATGTGCCGTTGGCAGGGGGTTGGAGTTTTTCCTTCTGCCGACGCACGCAACAACTACATTCACGACAAAGGCAATTCACAACTGTTTCAGAGATTATACAATTTAGTCTTTAGAAAAAGTCATATAATAATATTAATAAATTAGGAGATTAATTACTTTACAAAAAAAATGGAAACTGCGTTCTCTTTGCATGCGTAGAATAACGTTTCTTTCCAAGGCGTTAAAACTTTAACAACTTTCAACGAGAAAACCCTCTAATCATGTCCAAAATTACAAGTCCATACCAGACAACACCCTCGTAAATGCACCACTCTCCCAAGACCAATTCGGAAATTTCCTTGATGTCTCAATCCACCGCTGTCGTTAGTTTCTAAATCTTCCCTCAACGGTCCGGTCCAACCAATGTTTTCTCTCTCTACGTACGCACTCACGCTTTCCCTCTCTAGGAATGCTCCTGCTTTTTTGTTCGCGATTCAACTCCCTCCCTCCATTGCTAGAGCACTAATAACCTGTATCTCCTTCTCTCTCACTCTCAAATTCGTTGACTAAGAGGGGGAGATGGTGGAGGTGGCGATTGTGGTCGAGATGGCCACGGAGTTTCTGGTGCCGTCTTGGTGGGAGTTTAAAGTGATGATGGCAGCGGCGGCGTTCGTGATGGCGGCTTATTGGTTTTTCGCTTACTCGGGCGGTGGTGGAGGAGGTCTCTACGGTGATCGATCGCAGATTCTGGAGAGTTCCGGTAATTCTGGGGATGGCATTGATGACAAAGACAAGGTCATTCGGTTTTGTTCTTTTATATTTTATTTTCTTTATGAAATTTCTTTTTTGTTCGTTGTGACTTTTTTTATATACTGAATGAATGGTTTACTTTTTCTTCCTTGTTACTGACAAAAGATGCAATCTTTTCTTTTTCTGCTTCCATGGTCTTATAGCATGCCGAGATATTATGTTTTTGTTGCTTTAAAGAATTTTCCTTTTAGTTACCAAAAAATAGCTTAATTTTGTTAGGAACGTGATTAAATTAATTGATTAACGTGGTTTGGTATTATTAGAGGATAATATCAAGTAGTTAGTGTGACTGAAATAATGTACTGACGGGTAGTGACTGCTTGTTTATAGTTGACTTTGCTAGCAACTACCGCTCAACAGGGTAGTGGTTGTCACGAGGGCGTTTATTTATTTCGGTGGTCGTGGTCGATAGATTGAGTTTGTGCGAGTGGAGGAGCGGGGGATGTTGGTAGCTCGACTGCTCTTAGATGCAGGCTGACGGTGGTTAGAATGATCATTGACCAGAATTGCGAGTTTAATGGTGAATATGAATGAATGCTAGTTTGTAAATAGTAGTCAAAATACTAAAGGGAAAGTTGTTTATGGTTGGATGTTGATCTGCCAGGGTGGAGTGGCCCCTTGTTGACCCACTACTTATATTAAGCCACGATAAAAAATGATAAATGGTGGTTGGGTTTCTAGATCCTATAAATTGTTTGGGTCTAAGAAAATTAACTTCTTTTAAGAATCCTTTTCATGTAAAATGAATTAGTTACCAAGAAACTATGTGCTTCTGATTGATTTTTAAATGTGAAAATGATGAAATTATTTAGATGAAAAATATTCTGCATAAAAAGCAGATTTCCAAGTCCTTATGTTTGATGATTGATCATTTTGTATTAATTTTGGGAGTCATGAATTATTTGTACTGTCATCTTTGTCAGACTTCCACAATTTTGGCAATAAGTACTTGATATCTTCCATACATAGCTGACTGTAGTTTTACCGAGTAGTAGAAAGAGTATGAATCATTAAAGTTAAAAAGTGTATTATATTTATGAGAAAGTTTACTGTTGATACAAGTTACAGATTTTTATTTTTCTTTATATGTAGGAACAGTTGATATAGTCACAGTTAATTGTAATCATTAAATCTCCTGACTTTAACACTATTGACAATGGTGTTCCTTCCCCCTCTCTTTCTCTCTTTTTTTTTTTCTTTTTCTTGAAGATGACAACTTGAGTGAAAATGATAGGTAACAGCTGTTAACAACTTACTTGAACAGGCCCAACTTTAATTTTGTGTATTTGCTACTTCATTGCTTATGTGTTGAATATGCTACCTGATTTATCTGGTAATGATTGTATTGATGAAGTCAAATTTTCTCTCATCGTGTTTTGAGTTTCTTAGCCTAATTTTATTTTGGTCAGTCAATACTGTGTGCTAGTCATTTCATGGAGTAATTTTCCACTTCTTTGACATGCAGTTCTGCACTTATTTTGTAGATAGGACTATTTAAAGGAGATTCACAAGCCAATTCTGCTTACCTAATCCAGGTATCTCTGGACCTTTACCCTTTTGATCTGACATTCACATATTTATTTACTCTTATTGGTTTTAGAAAAAATTATATTGTATAAGGCTTCTGCCTCTTCCTATTTATTTGTTGGCAGTGAGATTAGCCGTGATTTGGCGATAAGATTGGTTCTGCTTTGTTTTTCAGTTGGAATTGTTGGCAGCTAAGAATCTTATTGCTGCAAATTTAAATGGAACATCAGATCCTTACGCTATCATTACTTGTGGTTCAGAAAAGCGATTCAGGTTAGTTCATCCATTCTTCTTATGTACTTTTATTAGCATTTGAAACTTGCAACTGATGTGAGAATGGGAATTCTAGGGTTTGGGGGAACCACCGTTTTCAAAAATCATATCTGGAATTTGATCTTACATCTACCTTTTAGAGAAATAACTAATGAAACAATCATTGTGCTCTGGCTGGTGCTAGTGATCATTGGTTTAATCACAGCCCACCATTTTGGCTTATGTTGTCTGGTAGAGTCTATTGTTTCCCATTTGGTGAACTTGCTTTGGATCCAGGATTATGTGATACAAATTCATGTATTTGAGAGCCAAGGATGGAGCTACGGTATAGGATACTCTGGCATATTGTTTGACACAATATGGCAAATTTTCCCTTAGTGACATTGGAATTCTAACAGATTTTAAAATTCTAAGTGGTTGATGTGCTCTTTTTTTATTTTCCTTGTCAGATGCTTGATTATGCCTTCCGTATCAAGTTAAGTTGTTCCACTCTATAATTTGTCTCTGTTGCTATGACAGCTCAATGGTACCTGGTTCAAGAAATCCTATGTGGGGAGAAGAATTCAATTTTTCTGCCGACGAGCTTCCTGTGCAGGTAAACATCATAATTTTCTATATTGACATTTTGTCGTTAACATATAGGATTGGTGCCTGCAGTATTGAGAACTGGTCAATTTCTAGACATTCACTGTTCCAGTTGTTTAGCAACCCATAAGTCATGTCTCTAAGAGTAGTTCATATTCAAAGTATTTTGATTTGTTATTTTTAAAAAAGTTTATGATGCTTATCATTTATGCCAGATAACAAAAGTAATCAGATAATGCATTCGGACCTCAACTGTGTCTTTTACTAGTCATCTTAGTATCAGGCATATATGACTATGAAGTTTTCTGTCCGATGACCCCTTATAAAGTAGTATATTTATGTTTCTGTGGCAGATTAATATAACAATATATGATTGGGATATAATATGGAAGAGTGCTGTTCTTGGTTCTGTAACTGTTACAGTTGATGGTGAAGATCAAAGTGGTGCAATATGGCACACATTGGATAGTCCATCAGGGCAGGTGAGTTTTGTTTGTGAAATCATTACCCACTGTCATTAGAACTTTTATTTCCTATCTTAACATCTTCTATTTTCCCGTTTTGTTTCTTAAGGAGGGTAATGTTACTTTCATATTTCTTGTCAGGTTTGCCTCAATATTAAAACTTTAAAACTCTCTGTAAATTCCACCAGGTAGGCTTTTGTTTTATCCTTTTCAAATAACTTATGTATACAGACTTTTGTTTACATTATAGATTATATGTATATCTGTCTTCATTCTTCCAAAAATTAGTGGGGAATGTAAATGAGCCTGCCACTCAATTTGGGGACATAAATCTAAATTAAGCCCATGTGGTTGAATTCCTGTTCTTAAAAACTAATAATATCTTGATGATTTAGTTAAATACCATTAATTGAACTGCCTGGCTTGGAATGTTGTTGATAGGGTAATGAATGGCTACTCTGGAGCTAATCGAAGGAGGATTTCTTTAGATAAACCAGGGCCTACTGTGGTTCACCAAAAGCCCGGTCCTTTACAAACAATTTTTGATCTTCTTCCAGATGAGGCATGTTGTGTTCTCATTTGAGGAAATATTTTACATTTATCAACAATTCCGTTTTGGTTCATACCAAGCATTCTCTAACTATGTTTGTTTCAGGTTGTTGAACGTAGTTTTTCATGTGCCCTGGAGAGGTCCTTCTTGTACCATGGCCGCATGTATGTCTCTACATGGCATATATGCTTCCACTCCAATGTGTTCTCTAAACAAATGAAGGTTATTCTGCTCGTCTCATTTTCCATTCTGCAATTGTTTGCATATTGTGGCATCATTCTTGGTGATGATATGCTGAGAATATAAAAAGAATTCATATGCTCTATCTTTAGCAGAAGTATATGACTCTTATCTCTTTTTTTTTTTCCCATAGATACTCATACCTATCTAAAATGTTGACAATATCATCTATTTTCTCTTTAATGTGACACATGGCATTGACAATAGATAGTAATATTAATGAGTAACTTAAATATCCTTTGATCATCATATTAAATTCTTTAACTTACACAGTTTCCTCTTCATGTTTCAAAACACTTAATATTGACCAATGAAAAAAAAAATTGCAACTATGTTGGTAGCGTATATAATAAAAGTTCAAAATTATTTCAAGGAAATGAAAAGCTTTCAAAGATATTACTTTTTATGATTTATAGTCTTCTCATATTCCAAATATAGAAAAGTTTACTTTTAAATTTTAGTCTCATTAGACTTTTGCTCTCTCGTTTCCTATGCTTTAAGAATTTTACTTCTATTCCTAGCAATATTCTTTTAGTAAGTTATTTGTTTTAGATATCTTATGAAAACAATACTTTTTTTAATATTATTTCCAAGTCTTTTACTTAGATAAACATTTTTAGTTCAATACCAAGTTTTGGATTATAGCTTTCTTTTTATCTTTTCCTTTTCTCTTTTTTTTATTAAGGTTGTGGTTTTGAAGTTTTGATAGTTAAAAATGATTTATTAACAATAAAAACAATCATAAGGTTATTTCACTCAAAGAAGTTTTTTAATTCAATTTTAAATTTCTTCAAGAAATTGTACTTTCTCTATTACTCTTCTTCAATATTTTTCTTTTGAAGCTAAGAAAATTTGATAGATAAAAGAGTTTCATTAAAATTATTCTCCCGAACTGATTTACGTATACAATTATAATTTAAGTAAAGACAAGTGCTATATTTTTTATTTTATTATTTGTATACATAAAATATTTTTAATTTACAATGCATGCGTAAACATTTTTTATGGCGCAACTAAATAATATAAGAAAGGTATTAAGTTCAATATTTTGTTATTAAATTAGATTATTTCTTATGTACTGCAATTCATTTTCTTGAGATATCATTTTCTATCTTTTCTTCACTTTTACCAGCTGCATGCTTCTGAAAGATAATTCACTGTAAGATGTGGGAAACAAATTATTCTTATTTTATGAAAATGTAAATTATAACTCCATCTTAGAAAGCATTTACCCAAGATTCAGGTTGAATGAATAGTGTGTGTGTGTGTGTGTGTGTGTGTGTGTGTGTGTACATACATATGTATAGACTGAGAGTTAAGAATCTAGGTGCGATAATAGCAGGTCTAGTCCCAAAAATTGTGTAATACTTTTGTCATAACGTGCTGTGATACTTTTTGCCTTATCATGTTCATGTGATTAAAAAGTAACTCTGTCTTCCATTTGTTATATTTGACAATGCTAATCCCATTAATAACAGCAATATGATGTGCTTTTTGGTGTTTTGAAATTTAACACTCATTGTGTTTCTGCAGCATTTTTTTGTGTGGTACAAGTAATGGTTAAACTTTTGTTGTCCATACCTAGAAAATTTCTTTAGAAGTTAGTTGACATTTTGTTGGTCTGTTGGAGTTTATATCAATGATAAGGTTGCACAATTGGAAAGCGAGTAGTCAAGCTTGTCAAGAATCTGCTATTTTGTTATGCAAGTTTGTCTCATTTCTGTAAGAGCAAATTGAATCTGGTTGTAAGATGCCTGGTTTGTCTTTCAGTTGTTGATCATTTAGTTTGTGTTTACGCACATTATCATCTCTTCTTTACATTTGCATCCACTTCTTTAATGTGGAATAACATATTCAATCACGTCGACCACATCATTTGCCATTGTTGGTGGTTCCTAAGTTGTTGCATCTTACTTTTCTTAATGTTACCTTTTCCCATAGGTGGTCATACCTTTTGGAGATATTGATGAGGTACATACTTCCACTATGCTTAACTCTGATGTTGTTCATTTGTTGAAAATTGGTGAACCCAATATATTCTCTGATTAACATATTTTATTATTTATTCAGATACGCAGAAGTCAACATGCATTCATAAATCCTTCTATAACAATTATCCTGCGAATGGGTGCTGGTGGTCATGGTGTACCTCCTTTAGGAAGTCCTGATGGTTAGTGGCTAAATCTGTCCCCCGTGATTGCATTATGTACTGTTCTTGTCCAAATGTTTATTTTGAGGGAAAAAGTACCTTAGGGACTGGTGATCCAATGTGCCAAACACTATTAGTTTTTCCAACATGCAAGAGGTAGTCATGTTTTTCAAATTTCATGAATGATTATTGATTAAATTATATGTATTGGATCTTTTGACGACTTTTGCTAGTTGATATACACAGAATAATTTTATCCAATTTATTGATATCTTGTACACTGCTCTTTGTTTTCTTCCAATTAGAATGGTGACAAGTTGATTGGCATATTCTGCTTTTGAAATTCTTAATTTTCCCTTTCCTGCCACCAGCTAGAAAGTCCAGTCAATATAATGAATAGTGGGTATTTGCAGTGCTCTTTTTTTCCTATGAAGCATGGAAAAATATCAGTGTATGGAAGAGAAAAATGATCCAAATGTTTTTGTATTCATTGCCTTGTCTTCTTTACTTGACATTAGAACAAGTACATACCTTCATACACCGTCTAGATTTTGTTCCGTGGAGCACTTCCTTTGAAGCTTCCCCATGTAAAATTCTCTCTTCAGCATTTTATCTTAACATCTCCCTAATCATTTTGTCCTCTTCATTTTCAGGTCGAGTCAGATACAAATTTGCTTCTTTTTGGAACAGAAATCATGCATTAAAAGCACTACAGCGTGCAGCTAGGAACCATCATACAATCTTAGAAGCTGAAAAGAAGGTCAGTCGTTTTTCTAAAGGTTACCTTCCCCTTGGAATCTATCATTAGATTGGTGATAAGGAATTTGAAATAATTGATAGATTCCAAATGCTAATCTTGAAGTCAAAAATAAGAAAACTTCTGGAACGTTACCTATGACCATGTCTTTGGGCATATATCACTAATTTCATTATGTTTCGTATAACTTTCTAGTTGGTCCCGCCTTAAAAAAAAAAGAACTTTCTAGTTGGTCCCCCTGAAAAGCTCCTTCCGTTATTATGTTTCTGGCCATGGTAATCAATTCTTAATTCTGCCATGGCTCTGTAGGAGAGGGAAGAATCAGCATTACGTGCACATAGTAGTTCTGTCAGAGGTGGTAAAAGACAACCCAAGACTCCTGAAGATATTGCACCCAAAAGTGAAAAGCTTCAAGCTTTTATCAAAGAAGAGGTTTTAGTTGATATATACAATGTAAGAAATTCATAGCATTCTTCCTTGACATTGTGGCTTGAAAATTTTTTTTTTGTTCTTCTGCAACCATGTTCTAGAGTTTGTTTCCTTTCTTTTTCTGTTTCTATGATCCACAATCTTTCTTTCAGGATGTATTTCCTTGCACAGCTGAGCAGTTTTTAAATCTTTTATTGAGTGATGGTTCTAAATTTACAAATGATCATCGTTCAACTCGGAAGGACACAAATCTTAGTGTAAGTTGGACATTGTTCCTGCAGCTTTTTAGTGTTGGTCCATTTCATGGTTGATTGAACGAACATGTCTTCAATCGTTATACCTTGCATGTGTTGATGGTTATGGGAGCAAAAGCTGTAAGTAGCTGGCTTCTACCGAATGTTCACTGCGGCAGAAATTGCTGCTTTTTTGGGTTATTTTATCCTTTGTCTATTCCTTAACGTTAGGAGTAGAGGCTTTTTTTGTTTTGAAGTCTATCTTTTGTTGGAGGTTTTTCTTTATGCATCTTTTTATGTGTCTCAAACATACTTTGACCAGAATGTTATCATCTTGAGTAGGACAAATAGAGGAATCATGAACTAGTAGTTAAAAACACAAAATTAGGAAGGGTGGATGATATTAAGCTGTTGGAATATTAGGTTTCAAGGTTGAATTTTGTCTAGGAATGTAGAATTTTCAGATTTTGTAAAGCTGGGAATTTAGGGTTTGATTGCTGGAATTTTAGGCTTAGGATTTTCAGGTTTAATATGGTTGGAATATAGGTTTGAGATGGCTAGAATGTAGGTTTAAGATGGCTAGAATTTTAGGAAAGAACACAAAGAATGGGAGGTAGGAAACTAGGAATCACCGCTAGAGTCTAGGAATCACTCATAGGGTCTAAGAATCACTCTTAGAAGAAAGCATCACACCTTCTAATTGAAAACTCTCAAGTTGTAGAAAAATTCCAGATTGCCTCTCATTAATGAAACACTAAGTACATATATATAGTGTTCTTAGAATCCTTATTCTAGTAGGAAAAGGATTTCTAATTTAAATCCTACTATAAGAGAAATTGTATAAGTCCTATTCAACTAGGATAACATATCTAAAATAGAATAATATAATACTACTACTTCCTATCTGATAAGGAATCCTAATGTAATACCCAATCCTCATCCCACCAAATTAGGACTTGTGGTTGACTAATCGTTCCTCTTTTATTTCTTCTATATACTTTCAGGCCGTTTGGAAACTTTCGAATTGGATTCAATTACATTTGTGGGATTGAATTAAATTCGATTTACACTGTTTGGAATAAATCTATAAATATTAGAATTGAATTCAATTAGTTTGTTTGGAACATAATAAAAATGAATTCAACTACTTCATATGACTTTTTTATCCTTATATAAAATAGTATGTAATCAATGTGTGTGTGTTTTGTAGTAATTTGTATGTTTATGATGTGTATATTTGGAAAAAGAATTTTTAATGTTTTGAAAAGAATTGGCTGTTCAATTTACACACCAAATCGGACCATTTAAGATGAAGAAAATGAGATTTGATTACATGGTTGAATTCAAGTCATCTTTTTTTTAACATTCCAAATGCATGAATTGAATTCAATTATATAAAATTAATAAATTGAATCCAATTCATTGGATTCCAAATGGCCTGTTTAAGTTCTTTTGCATCACATCCTCAATACCCCCGCAAATATATATCCATCTGTTTCCTTTTAGGTTCTCCTATTTGGGCTTGACTTTATGTGGGGGCACAGCTATTTACAGACTTGGTGGTTCTTTTGCAGATTGCTCAAAGTTGATGAATAAAATCCGTGATTAGATCATTGAGTTGTTTTGTTTCATCAATTAATTTGTAGAAATTCCTCTTTTTAACTTGAAGCTACTAGCTTCATTTAGATTTAAGTTTATAATATACTTCCTATTTTGGACGCGGGTAGGACATATTATTGTTATATCATCTTTCATTGCTATGTTGTGAGTATACTATCTGGCTTCATTGAGTTTGGTTCACAACCCAGAAATTGGAGGTGAAGTTTGATTGAAGGATTGTATGAATTATCTGCGAAGGCTTTTGTTTTGTGTGCGCTTACAAATTTTTGCCCCTTCCAGATAGGACAGTGGCATGTTGCGGATGAGTACGATGGTCAAGTGAGAGAGATAACATTCAGATCAAAATGTAATAGTCCGATGTGCCCTCCAGACACAGCGATGACAGAATATCAGCATACTGTTCTATCAACTGATAAGAAAACTCTTGTGGGACTTTCCTGTCTTCTATTTGCGTTTTGCATTAATCGTTTAACATCTTGATCAGTTTTCCATCTTTGATACATTACAATCTGAATCTTTTTATTTTTCTCTGTTTGTTAAATATTTAATTTGTTTATGATGTAACTGTCTCTTCATTAGGTATTCGAAACGGTGCAACAGGCACATGATGTTCCATTTGGATCATATTTTGAGGTACATGTTATAAGCTGCATCTATATGATGTGAGAAGAAACTAAAGGAGTGGTTAAGATGTAAAGCATAACCTAAATTTTTCTTACTCCCAGTGGAAGTTTGTCAAAACAACATGCAAATCATGATTTGTAATTAATTTTTAACCATCCTTAGGATGGGAAGAATTTTAGGTTAATTAATGGCTGACAAAATTTTTAATCATCATTCTTTTTATTTCGTTTATTCAGGTTGTTAGGTCTAAATTTCTAAGATAGTTTAGTGCTGATATTTATCTAATTAGTTTCTATTGCTGATGCTCCATCAGATTCACTGCCGATGGAGAATGGAGACCAAAGATGAAAAATCATCTATGATGGTTATAAAAGTCGGTAGGTATTCAGTCACCTTGTGTTGGCGTAACGAGCATTACTCTTATCATCTTGTTCCCAAATGTAAACTTTTCTAGATATCATTGTTGACGCCCATCTACTCTTTTATGAGTGTATAAGACATCTTTACTCTGGAATCTCCTTCTTTGGCAATGGTTGGAACTTCTATTTGAACATTTTTACAGGTGCACATTTCAAGAAATGGTGTGTGATGCAATCAAAAATTAGAACAGGAGCCGTAAATGAGGTTAGGTCAATTTTAAGGAATAACACTTTTTTTTCCCTCTTACCTTAGTTGATTATGTTCATGAAATTAATTTTACTGGGTTTCAGTCTTCCGTCAACCTTTAAAACCTCTATAATTTATTCTGAGAATGTTTCTATTTACCATATGCAGTACAAGAAAGAGGTAGAATTGATGTTAGAATCGGCCCGTGCATACATCAATTCACATGCTTCTGATGATGAAAGTGACAAACCCTTTTCCCCTCCCTCTGTAACACAAGATAGCAGCTGAAAACATTTGAAGGTGTTGACTCTTTTTATATCATTTATTTCTTTCAATTTATTGGTAGAACTACAGGCGTTCCATTTGATGGAATCTATAGGAGTCGGTTTTTGTGTTCGCATTCTGTGACTTCACCCTGTCTCATCTTGGAAGAGAACATGAGGTGTTCCTTCGTACAATTCCAGTGTTAAACATCGTAAGGTGCTGCTGTATGCAAATCCCAGCATACCCATTGTTGGGAAGGGTAGGCCCACCACTTCACTTTCACTTAGGCCCGAGAAAAGAAAGTGGGTGCGTGAGAGTTTCCCTTCATAGGCTCGAATCATTTTCAGATGCCGGGAGAGGCATCCCTACAAGCCCAGTGTTAAATGGCAGTCTCACGTTCTGAAACAAGTCATCTATCGCTTGGTTGTAAGGGCAAGGTATACTGCAGACTTGAATTGGCATTTCTTAAATGTTGGCATTACACTGCGTTTCTCTCTTTTCCTCTCCATTTCGTCATTTGCATTTCTCTATTCTTTTAACTGAAATGGTGGGAGGAGTCCAATCAGGAAAGCTTTAGGGAGGAGAAGAACTATATTAATGAAAAGAAAAAGAAATGGAAAAACCCAGAAAAGAGTTGAGAAATCTTTTCTGTAATAGAGAGCGTGGAAAAATTTTCTAAGCATTGGTTGAAATGTATCAACCTATCCTGGAAAAACAAAATCAACATTGTGCAACAATACTTGTAAAATCACTTCTATGAGTAATAAAATGTGAACGTTGAGTTTCAGGCTGTAGAAAGAATCGTCAGCATAATCACCACTTCACCACCATGATAAAACAAGAGCACTGGTACAAGTTACATGAGTCATCATCCAACAAAGGCATCTTAATCACGACCACCAGTAAAACAGAAGCATCCTAGTCACTACGAACTATTTTATCGCAAACAAAGAAAATGAATATCAAAAATCAAATATCTCTTTAGTCGTTAATTTTGTCTTTTTCTTTTCCTAAAAACTCCATTTATGGAAACAAAGTTTTTAAGTCATCATTATGTTAAAGAATACTGGACCAGACAACATCAAGAAGGTTTTATTACAGCTAGAAGATGACTATAGTTTATAATTTCTGGTTTGCACGAGTATGTAGGCTTTCTGTCCTGAAATTGTTGGTTGCATTGAAGAACAGGACCAATAGTCTACTGTTGAAATACTGCATTTTCAATTCTCCACCAAAATTAATCTTGTTTATCCATGATAAGCAGGATTTATTTGCTGCAGTGTATTCAAGCACTTTGGAGCAATTAACAACTCTCATGCTAGAGCGTGATATACTTAGTCAGTAGATACCAATTAAATCGAAGGAGTATGTATTAATTGATCCATTTTGGTGGATCACCCTATATAAATTATAGTTTTGGAGATCTACATTTCACCTATTCTGAAGGCATACGCCCACTAATGGATGGCGCTAGACTCCATCCCCATTGGTAGAGTGGATAAACAACATGCAAAGCATGAATTTGTGTGCAACAAAATTCTTGTTACGTTGTTGCATCAGCCTAACAAAAATCAGTTGGTTACTCTTTACACAACCTCGTCCAGAACATGAACGATCTTGGAAGAGGTTGTCTGAACCATGATCTGTCTCACTGGAACTGTGACATAGAGTTGTCAAATTTAGGAGATGTCTTAATAGGCGCCCAGATATCTGCACCATTGCTACGGGCAATGCCTGCAGTACAGGAGATGGGAACAAGGCACAACCCCCTGCTTCTTAGACTCCTGTATTGCTCCAAATCCTGCAATCAAGTAATGGAACGATGATGGCACAACAGGGTAAAATAAAATAATAAAGACTCACATCTGAGAAACTGAAGGACATCAGTTAAACTGCCACTCTTATTCTATGTCCGTGAGTCATAAGCATCAAGCAATGAATATGAACACAAGATAGATACTGGTCTGCTATGTCTATTTGATGCTCACCTGCATGTGAGCTGGAGGAGTGCTTTGGAGGTAAGGAGCACTCAACACCTGAAACCATTCCAAAAGAAGCAATTTCTATGAGATGGAAGGACACATTGACAGAAGAATGAGAGAGCTGAAAACTACACAGCCTCGGGACTACAAGGATGATACAGACTTGGAATTTTTTAGCAACAATCGTTAATGCAGTATTGTTAATGTCATTGAAGTTCTTCTCAGAGGAGCAAATCGCAATTATGTATTTACGTTTTAATTTTCCTACCAACATTCATATCTTCAGACCCTTCCATTATCGTCAATCTGAAATGCAAATGTTTCCTTCCTGCTTGAGAATATAATGTACAAGTAGAAGGAAAACAAGAAGAGCCAAACCTTAACTTGTTCATGAAGGAATCGGATGTATTCCATAGCTTCCAAAAGGACAGAAGCAGTGTCAGTCTGCATCAAATATAAAGGGCCATTGAATCAGAGTTGAGAATATAGAGACATCAAGTTAAAATAATTGTGTATACTGTTTGTTACCTTTCCATAAGGCGAAACAAGCTGCTGTAGAGCTGTTATTCGTTCACCAAGCTTCACCTTATTCTCCTATTGTCAAACCAGAACATTAGGCAAGTACGAGAACAAAAAATTTTTGCACGACAACAAGCCCGGGATAATGGTAAATACAGCGAAAAGAATTGGGACTTGGAATGTATGGTATGCAAAATAAGAATTTATCTAAAAACCAACAATTAGCAACTGAATTCGGGTGCCTGATGATAACCTACTCTTACTTGTCTTTCATTTACATACTCGCTGAACCCAAAAGGATTGCTTGTATTGAAGCGTTTCATGGCAATATCATAAACATATAAATCAATGGTTGGATAAGGCTTACTGAAGCAAAATACTTTAATCTATATTGATAAATATTCTTGACCCCACAAACTTCACTAGCCTTGCTAGTTGCATTAAAAAATGAGCAGAGAAACGTTCACTATAAACATAAGGAGAAGAGGGCAGAAGGAAGAAACCTTAGGGGAGATGGAAAGATCAGCTTTGTGTCGTTTGCTTGCAAGACAAGTGAGGCTGCCTTGATCCAGTGAGCAAGGGCTTCTTTTGTTTTCCATCATCTTTTGTAATTCTTTATCTTTTGTTCTCCCTGCACACAAACACTAAACAATTTACAAAACTGATTGGAAACTAAGGCAAATACAATCACCAGTCGAAAACCAACACAATAGGTACCACAGGCCAGCGGTAGATTTCAAACTTCAGAAAACAGACGATGAGTCAACTGATCACAGTTTTCGTAAATCTAACAAGCATCCGCGACACATAATATTCTCAACAAGGTTCCGGTACCAAGTAAATATCTTTAATTGTTGTAAATATACAAGTATTTAGAACTCGCTTAAGCATCAGTTCTATAACAGCCAAGTGAATGTAGATATTTAACAAAACAATATAGGTAAAGTCATATGTGGTATTGCAAGAGTGTATGTCCCATCTTACTGTGGACATAAAATTCAAAAGCATGGTGACATTAGTAAATCCAATAGAGTTTACTGAAACAAAACTAGTTCAATTTTTTTTTTTTACCATATAGAAAGAAAAGGAACGAGAGCAAAAAGAGGAAGAAGTCAAAAGTTCTTGAATAGATGTCTTTAAAATGTATGATGATGTGGTCCTACTTCAGAAATGTGGTTTTCTTCTACCCCAATACGAGGTAGGGCCCTGATGAAGGATCCCACCCAGAATTTCTATGAATACGCCAAAATTCCTTTAACAGAACACGCACACACCCGTGTAGCGACACCAAATGAATAGATGATTACGGTTGACTACACCATACTACAAGATTGTTTAAGGTGTAAGAACTAAGAAACATCCAAGGTACCACAACAGAACTTTATGTGATCTTCTTGTCTATCCCCTAGTACATTCACAGGTTGCATGTAGCGTACACGGCGCAAGTGAAAATTCGGAGAACTAATTGAATATGAAAGCACGTACTGCTTTGGTCAGATTTTAACTTAAAAGCTGCAATAACAAAAGCATACGCAAAATATTGTGGACATACTTACAAGACAAAACACCAGAATGATCTATTGTATGCTCCGAAACAGACAATATCTCCGTGATTCAATGAGGCACACAATCGAATCGCCTAATCTTTAGTTAAGAAATAAAGTATTGCACGGCACCAACTAATGAGTAACTTGTGGGTCTTTCTTAACAAATCCTTATAATCAATCGAATTATTAAAAAAAAATGCAAAGGAGATCATTTAACAAACTCAAGCTATAATCCAAGTGTTGAAATTGCACCAACAGAGAGATGTGCAAAGACAGTTTTAAATAGCAAGAGAATTTATAACAAAAGATAGATTGTGGGGCCATATTGAAAGTTCATAGAATGCAAGAAAGAGGGCATTTAATGAATCAAATTTGCATATGTAATCCACCCATATATCTCAACTTAACTACAGATGCGTTGAATATCACAAATATTCTACTTTAAGCAGCTCAAGGAAAAGCAAGCATCTTTAAATATGATAGAAGAGTCAAGAGCTAGAATGCTCGGAAAACTGAAGAAAAAAACTTGTTTATATTTTACCTTGTAAACAACGAGATACAATTCCAAAAAGGAAAAACAGTCGAAAAGGAGATAAAAAGGTTTAGAACTCACCCAGAGGTCAGATACTGCATTGCCTGAGAAGCTCAAAAGAAATGAAGGCTTCAACCTTATACCTGATATCCGTCAAGACCCCCGTCCCAAATCACACGAATTCAACGAACAACCAAGTGGAACCCAGAAATGGTTCTAATTGAAGTTCTTGTCAAAGAGCAAACAACCCAAAAGCCCCTTCTCTCTCACACACACACATACACACCAAGTACGAGTAAAGCCTTAAACTTTTTGCTAGGGCTTTGTCTGTTTATGCGTCTTGAAAGTTGGAAACTTCGCAACGTTAAGTTAGTGAACTCTTTTTTTCTGTTTTGCTTATAAAAGCTATAGACAAGTTAAAAGCAAAAAGAGACGCCCTTTTTACTCCACAAAGAAAAGTTTTTTTTTGCAATCAGAAATAAGTTGTCATCAGTAGACATCCAATAGCTGAAAACGGTCACAGAAAGACACTGTACAAAAAAGCTGGTCGACGTCTGGCCGAAGCAGCTCAAGCAAGAGAGCAGAGAACAGAAGAGAACCAAAAAGTCTGAAAGTGAGAAGCTTGAAGAGGGAAGATAAGAAGCCTACGGAAAGGTCTTTTATAAGGTAAGGTTTGTTTGATTCATAATATTAATGGTTTTTTTTTCTCTGTTTTCGGAAACAACATTCCTCATGTGACAGCTAATATCCAACCATCCAGCCCACGGTAGAGGGAGAAGAAGAAGAGAAGAGTAGAGACTCGAGACTCGAGACTCGAGACTCGAGAGGTGTGTTGAACTAACTCTATGTGGACTGAGTTGTATGGTTGAAAATGACGTATGACCATGGAACTCTATATGTGTCTCTGTCTCTCCCGCTAGTCTTATACCCCTTTCTTCATTTTCCATTCCAAGTCGTGGCTTTGCTGCTCTTGTTTTTCTCGCGAAAGTTAAAATGGTTTATATATTTGTATTTGTCCCTCTATTTTATGTGTTATTAAATTTAAATTTTAAAGTAATTCTTAAAATCTACTAATTATTTTATATTAAAATTTTTATATCATCTCCATAAATTCACAAATATTTAATCTTTTATAATTTTTCCAATTAGTTAACAAAATTTTTAAAATTGTATATTTAGTTATAAAATTTATAAAAATTTGGTGAAAATATTATTTTTAGTGATATAATTAATAAATAAAAATTTACATGACATTATATACCATATTAACAAAACAATCATTTATTATAATTTATACAAGTTTTAAAAGATTCATTACTAAATTAAAATCATAAATTAAAAAATCATAAATATTTAAGCACTATTTAACTTTTCATTTCGTGGATTTAAACTAAACATTCACTATAAAAAAATTATAGATAAGATTTATTGATAAAGTTTACTAAATTCTTAATTTAAAGAAAATAATAAAAAATTAGAAAACTAACATTAAAAACATCATACAAGAAAGATCAGAGACTTGTTCTTGTTAAAGTATTTTAAACCTGTGTTATTTAATTTTATTTACATATTTATATAAATCTTATATAAAATATAAATAAGATTTAATAAAATAAGGTAAAATTTGATTAATTTAAAAGAGTATTGATCTCATGTAAAAAAACCACCGTCGTCTTGGAAAACTAAGAGAGTATTTATTCCCTTGAAAGCTCAAATTAATTGTGACTTCTACCTCATTAATAAAATATCCCTTAATAGGATAGGATGAGTTGCATTGCATCGTTTTTAAGTTTACTAATAATAATTAAAAGAAGTATGAGATTAGTATTAACAGGGGATGTCTCATTAGATAATAATTAAATGATGTTAATTTCATATGATTCAAAAAGATTATAACCAAGACATTTAAGTTTTTTGCTTTATCCTAAGATTGCATAATGGTAAGCATAATTTAGTAAAAATTTCAGAAACATGTAAAATTTGAAAAGTTCTAATTATACGTAATTTTACTTGTAATTAATAAACAGAATATTTTTGAGGGGCTACGTAAAAAAAATAAATAAAGTAATAAATAATAATAATAGTTAATAGATATGCCCAAAAAAAAAAGTATCTATGTATATTTTGGCGGGAAATCGCTGTCAGCGTAGTTTCTACGATCAGGAGGGCGGTTTTCAACAGCGGGACCCACTTTGTACCTTCGGGTGGTGGCTCTCTGGATCTTCTTTTGCACTCCGATCACGAGCTGTAACAAAGTGTCACAGGGCCGCTAAACCGTCTGCTTGTGCGCGTGGCGATTTCTGGCTTGTGCGTGAAATTCACGTGCAGATTCAGGAAGTGCCAAAGGGGTGTTGAAGTGAAAAACGTTTTAGGTTTGGAAAGTGGGGCAGGATGACACCTCGGCCGTGCGCGCAAAAGTCCGCGGAGGCAGACAGGAGAAGATTTTTAGTCGTAGGTAGGACCCACATGGTTTTGGTGATTGTCTGATTCTTCAAAGTACTAGCAGGAGTAGGAGTAGGAGTAGGAGTAGGAACAGGAGCAGGATTAGGTGATCAAGTTCAGTTTTGTTTCGCGTCCCCACAAGTTCAGTTTGGTTTGGTTCTCTACTTGCTCTCTAGTAACTATTCAAATGACCTTTTTATCCTTTATTATCGTTAGAGGGAAATTTTTTAAGTTAATCCTATTGTTTATCGTTAAGTGCTAAACAAAATATTTTAAGTTAATCATATTTTTTATTATTTAATAACTGAGCAAATTATTTTAATGCATATTTATTTTATAATTAGGATCGGTAAATAAATTTAAAACATAACGTTTTATTAGGTGTGTCATTAATTTCTCATTGAATGTCAGCAGGAGTCGGTTACCCTTACTTTTCAGATAGATATTCGTATTCCGAGTGCCCTTTTCCTTTTTATGGTAAATCTTGTTATGGATCATAGTTTTCCTTTTTAAGCAGGTACAAATTACAATCGCTTGCCTTACTTAGAACAGGTACAACTTTATATCCACTGCGAGACGGAACAGAACTTGTCTATTAGAACTATGGAATCATCCATTTTCAACCAAAGACTACAACTATTTTATATAAGGTTTCTCTGTTGTTAACAATAGTCTTAACCCCTATTTGAATGTAACTTGCAATGTCAACACAAATTGATAAATTTAGATTACAAAATTCAAAATGTACAACTAACCGAACATTTTTAATCTAAAAAAAATAAAAGAACCCACCTAATTTTTATAGTAGGTATGATGGCTATGTGACAAGAATTCGTTAAATGAAAATAATATTTTTTTCCAAAGACTAATGTTTATGAGATTATATAATCTAATCACTGATTAATCAGGATCGACAAATTAATCTCGTGTGTCAAATTTAAAATAAATTTAAATTGCAAGAGACAAAGTCAATTGCTACCCATACTAGCTATCCTTTGTTATGTATGGTCAACCTTCTTTGAACATTAAGGAGCACATAAATACACAAAATAACATGTAGTGTTCATCAGTCCGCTAATTTTGGTAGAACTATTGAAATTAGTGGCAAGAACCCATTACATGAATACTATATTGATTTCCGTTTGCATATTTTTGATAGTAATATTGAAGGCGCAATACAAGACGATCGCTTGGCCTGCTAGACTTAGCTGGTCAATTAAATCTTTAGTCCAGTCTTTGAAAGACTGCGACTTGCGGAAATCATGGCATAAAACATGGGTTTCTACGTGTAATAATGCCCAAACGAAAAAGACATTCCAAATCTTGAAATTCTTCATCCTCTAAGATTCACTCAATCCTTTCTCAAAGTTACTTTTAACATTCTCTAGATAAATCCCCTTTGACAATGTTGTTATTATTGATCACGAGATTTATTGTGCTACTTACCCAACTCTTATTATGTGCTAGCAAATCTCATCCATAGGATAAGATCTGGCACAGAAATTGGGTAAGTGACACAATTGATCTCATCCGTTTAATTACATCTTCAATGAGATTTTTCCTTCATTATAAAAATGGGAATAGTTCAAGTCTTTTTTGTATCATAATCAAATCGAGAATATTAAAAGAATGCATAAGAACAAACTTACGCCACTAGAAGCCAATACATAGTAGGTGTGTTCTAACATCTACATAATAATTAATAACTATAGTTTATGCATTATAGACCATAATTCAACGTAACCAAACTCGATTCCTAATCTAATTTCCTTGTCTTCAACCTAAGAATCTAATAATCATACGATAATCTTTTAAAACACCGGAAAGGGTGGGCTTCTTTAGATTTGTGTCGCACATTAGACATCAGGAATAGTGTCTCTCCTCTCAACTTATGTTTATGATTAGAATGGAAAAACTTTACTCAGTAAACTTTTCTTTTATGAATATAAAAAGAAAAGCTGACGACAATGAAACTAGCGTTAAATGCATGCAGTTGGTTAAATAATGTCAAGGATTGATGGGGTCATCGATCTACCTCTGAGCTAGAGTTCAAGAAAAAGACCAACTTGAAAGGTGCAAGATCGTTGTCAAGACGCTACCCTTTTCTCCAGAAAAAAACAACCACCCTCCACACCCATTTCTTTCTTTTCAACTTTCCTAGTGATCCTGACAAAATTTCTCCGTCCAACCAACAATTATCTTAAGTAGGTGGAAGAGATAAACGCATGTCTTATGATCCTCCTGTAGTCAAAAATCTGTGAGACAACTACATGTTCTAGTGCCATTTGTAAACCTTAAAAGAACAGCTATCCTGGTCTATTTGCGTGGAAGCTCTAGTTATTGTTTAGGGTTAGAGTACACACAATATTGTCAGATTAAAAATATTTTTAAAAAACTAATTTTACTAAATTGTAAAGATAGTAAAAATAATTCAAACCACACTCTTTATCGTATTATTCAATGATTTAAAAATCTAACCAATTTAGATGATTTTATAATAAAATGTTTGAATCAATTAAATTTTTTGTTTATTTTTTAATTTTTCAGTTCGATTCAGTTTAATAATTTTTGTTGTTAAAAATTGATAAAATTTTCAATTAATCGACAAATTTTTGTAAATTAATCTTTTTTACAAGTCAAAATAAAATGATTAATTTTTATTCAATAATTTTTTAAGTAAGATTTAAAATTTTCTTCTTTAATTATTTTAAATATTTTTAATCTTAGTTAATCTTTATTTAATTTATCCGATCATCGTATGGGTACCAATCATTTTCTTAAAAATAAAAACCATGGGAGCTGGGAACCACATTACGCAAGTCATTTTTGACAAAGTTGGTGACATTTATCTTTCTCAAGACAAGATTAACGGCAAGATTACAAGATTCTTTTGTCTTGTCGGTAAATCTTCCGATAATCTTTTAAAGCGCGTCTGTTTGAGTGCTTAATCAGAGTAGAAAATTAGTTAATTATTTAGGGTGCAGTCTCATTCAAAGAAAGTTCCATCAGTCTAGTCTTGCTTTCTTGTCCGTTGATGTGTTCTTTATTAATTTATAGACAATATGACAAGTAATCAAATGAAGTTATTAACATGATTTAAGGTAAGTTACCTCTGTCATCTTAGATAACAACACTCCTTCCTGTATACAAAATTTAGAAGAATCTGATCATTTTGCAGGCTGTTTATAGTATAATCTTCTGATTCAAAACTTTTATGTAAGTGTAGGAATAATGGGCAATAATAGGTTGGAGTTTAATTAAATTATTCCCTTATAAAAAGAAATTAGGGTCATGATCAACAATACTTAATCCCATTGTTAACACTTGGGCTAGGCTTGGAAGTAGGCAGTTAGCTTATGTTCTGGATTTTAGGTCCATATAGTT
>JAOQMS010000005.1:7279476-7293868 GCA_027563885.1 Erythroxylum longipes
ACTTGTATAAATTTTGAAAATATGAGCATCATATCAGATATCTTATTTGATTTTATTTATTTATTTATTTACTTATTTAATTTTATTTACCTACTCTTTTAGTGTATCAGTTTTCATATTTACTCTTATAATTTTCATTACTTTTCATTGTCACATTTATATATGAGTCTATAAAAAATAACCTCTCTATTATATAAGAGTAAAGCTGCGTATTATTATACTTTCCTATGCTCTATTTATTGCAAGATTTTAGACTGTTTAATGAATGGTTGGATGTAGATAGGATCATGATGGTACACCGAATCAAGAACAGGTGAATTGATCCCGAGTCGTCAGTGGTTCTGGTTCGTCCTGTCGACAATAAAGACATTAGTGGCTGTACATCATTGATTTGATTTATCCTCTCAAACAAAGAGTAGTGCAAAGTACAAAGAGTTAACATTGACTCGTCTAGATCTACAAAATTATTAAAAATCATTTAGTCTTCTCCAACTTTGCCCTCGCTATAAATAAATGGTGCAGCCTGCAGAAACCTAAGCAATCATCAATGGCGGATAGACAACAAAACCCTCATGCTATAATGTTTCCTGTTCCTTTACAAGGACATATCATACCCTTTGTTCATTTGGCTCTAAAGCTAGCTTCCCATGGCTTCACCATCACCTTCGTTGTCACCCAAGCAATACACCACAAGATGACCCAAGCTCGTCCTGTCACCGGAGAGGAAGAAGACATGTTCACCGGAGCAAGAAAATCCGGTCTCGACATAAGATACAAAACTGTAAGTGATGGATTCCCTCTGGGGTTTGATAGAGATCAAAACCTTGAGCAACACCTTGAGGGTTTTTTACATGTCTTCTCTGCTCATGTGGATGATCTTCTGGGTCAAATGGTTGGCACGGCGTCTCCAACGCTGACTTGTTTAATCTCCGATACTTTTCATCCTTGGCCATCAATGCTTGCCAGGAAGTACAACCTCGTTAATGTCTCGTTCTGGACTGAGCCAGTTTTGGCTTTTAGTCTCTATTATCACTTGGACTTGCTAAGGATTAATGGTCATTTTGATTGTCATGGTATGTGCCCTTTTTCTTTTATTCAAAAGCTCATTTAGTTTCAGTCGAGAAACTAATTGATTAGCGTCTTAATTACTAGATAAACGGGAGGATACCATAGATTATATACCGGGAGTTGAGGGTATCGAACCGAAGGACTTAATTTCATACCTTCAAGACACCAACACGTCGACGGCCATGCACCGGATAGTACAAGCATCTTTTAAGGACGTGAAGAAGGCAGACATTGTTATATGCAACACAGTGCAAGAGATGGAATCAAAAGCAATCTTAGCCCTTCAAGAAAGGCAATCCTTTTATGCCATTGGACCGCTTTTGTCACGTGGGTTTGCAAAGAGCATTGTTTCAGCTAGCTTCTGGCTGGAGTCGGATTGCAGGGGATGGCTTGACACGAAGCCCAGTGGAACAGTGTTGTACGTTTCTTTTGGTAGCTTTGCAGATTGTAACAAGGAAGCCGTTGTGGAGATAGCCTATGGGCTTTTGCTTAGTAAAGTACGTTTTATTTGGGTACTTCGACCTAGTACTGAGAAAGCAAGTTTAGGCAATTTTCTACCACTTGGATTTGGAGATCAGATCAAAGAGCAGGGGTTGGTTGTGCCATGGTGTAATCAGATAGCAGTGATTTCACATCCAAGTGTTGGAGGGTTCCTAACGCATTGTGGGTGGAATTCTGTACTGGAAAGTATATGGCATTGCGTCCCAATGTTGTGTTTTCCTCTGCTCACTGACCAATTTACCAATCGAAAATTAGTGGTTGATGATTGGAGGATTGGCCTGAATCTTTGTGACAGGAAGCCCATCACACGGTATGAAATTGCAGAGAATATCAACAATCTCACGGGTGGCAAAATAAGCATCGAGTTGGGGAAGAAGATGAAGGAATTAAAAGGTACAATGGAGCATGCCTTATCAAGCACTGGATCATCAGAAAATAACTTTAACCAACTCATCCATGATGTGAAGGTCAAAACTCAAGAACTAGGGATTTGATCCATTATTGTAGAGAGCCATTTATTTTCATATCAATTGCGGGATACGTCAGTATTGTTCTTCTCATGATATTTGCAAATATTACACAAGATTGCTCTGCTGTTAACGCAAATAGTTGGGTTGTGCACAGATCTATTGCATCAAATGCCTAATGGAAAGAAATATGATCTTCTAACTTAGGCAGGGGGGTAAAATACTGCCACAGTTGTACATATGATCTTCATGCATATCCCTGAAAAACACAAACCAAATAACCAAACCACATGTAACTACCGCTAGTTAGACAAATGTAAATGGCAAACATTCAAAACCATACAAAGAACTTGTTTGCTTATTCCATGGATGTGGCCAAAACACGTTAATTCAATCATTCAACTCACCATCTTTCATGTGTGTTAAATGTCTACCACAAAATTGAAGCTTCTCAAAGGTCAGGCATGCCCATCCCAGTTTTAGCATCGTAAGTCTTCTCCAAAACAAGGTCCATTGGAGTATCCTTAGGACCAGCTGAAAGAAACAAGAAGAAAAGCAACCTTAGTACATTACTGTTTTGTCAAAGACTAGTCCAGTAACTTGGAGGAGTGAAAACTGTCAAAAGAACTTAAATATTGAAGATGAAACTAATATTATGAATTTCTAATATTTTGTATAACTGCACAAGCCAGATCATTAAAAAGTGCACAACGTCTTTGAATATCAAGGAAATTCTTTTTCATGTTTGCTTTGCAATGAACTTAAAGAATGCTAAAATGACTATAAATGAAACTGAATAGGAAACAGGCTCTGTTTTAGTAAATTACCAACAGTTGGTCTCGGGGTTTTCCTTATCTTTAAAATCTCAGGTCGAGGGATTATGGATCCAGATGCTCCTTGACCTCTGGAAACTCTTACTTTCGTACCATCTTCCAGATAATTATATCCAACCTTGCAAGGTTTCCTGGCAGAAATAGCGAGTATCATATGGCTTGATTTAAAACATCAATTAGACAAGAGGATAAGCACTGATAGACATCAAATTGGCTACATTAAGTTCAACCATACCCAGTGACTGGATCAAGAATCTGAACATTTGAGGCATGAACTGGTGCTTCCACTGTAAAGATTCCACCTTCATGGCCTTCACCTGCCTTGATATGCTTTTTCACCTGGAAACATGGAACATGCCAAAGGCAACATGTGTCAGAGGTGCAATGTCAAACTAATTCTCAAGGATAGACCACAAACATCCATTATCATGTCAGTTTCAAAAGGAACTAAACTGCAACCACCAAAACTCTATCGTTTCAAAGGAAAACTACCAATGAACAACCACAATAAAGCTTTTAAAATCAAAGATGATAAAGAGGAATGATTGTTAGAAGAAGAAAAAGAATCCCAACACTTTTTGATGACCGTTAAGTTTTTGAAATCAACCAAACATTCACATAAACATGTTACAAGTTGTCATAATACACACTAGTACGTCCCAACTAAAGGGTATCAGCTTCTCCGAGGAAAAATGTGCAACAATGCAGGTTAAAGTCATGAAATCCATAAACAAGAAGCAATAAATCTGTAATTATGCAAGATGATCACTTTCTTTATATTACTGCATGAAGCCTTAAAACTAACGAATTCCCTAAATGAGAAGTCATTTAATTTGTACTAACAAATGAAAAGCCGAGATTGATTAAAAGAAAGGAATTTAAGAGAAATTTACCAGATTTTTGCCTTCAACGATGACACGATTTTGAGTGCGAATAACACGTTTGATAACACCAGATTCACCTTTGTCTTTTCCCCTAATTATCATTACCTGTTGTTTAACAATCAATATGAAGATTTAAGAATTCTTAAAAGAAAAAGATAAAGGAGAAATAAACTACAATCACTGTTACATTATCTCCTCTCAGTACTTTCCAGTGCCTGATAAGTTTTTCAGCTGCTTTCCATCCCATTCTTTTCTATTTTTCCAAGCAACTGCAAAAAAAAAAAAGAGGAATTCATCATTAACTAAAATATCCCAACATTTCAGAAAAAAATTTTAAAAAAGAAATGTTGCATACCAAATTTTAAAGCGGCGGAGATAGGCGGCACCGGCGATCGGGGAGACGGATGAGGCGAGGAGTGAAGCAGAAGGAGGTGCGAAGTAGTGGAGAGCTTTAATTTTAGGTTTGGTATGTCTACGACGTCGTTTTGTACGGAGATATAGTTTTATTAGAAAACGTGAAATAAATAAAACCAAGTTAAAAATTTTGGTAGGGATAAGGTTCAGGAGTCTTACTACAGTTTCGTCGTGTAGAGCAAAAGAAGAAGAAAAGGAGGGAGAAAAATGGTCAAAACCCTGTCTCTGGGCTTAAACCCTAAGTGGGTCAGTTTTTTTTTTTAGGTTTTTACGACAATCTTTTCTTGAAGTTACTTACATGGGTTTTGTGCAGAAAATTGGATTATCAAATGTTGTTCTTCCCATGTTGTTTTTAGCTTCTTTTGTTATCATCTTCAATCCAAAAGGCTTGATTTTCTTTTTTCTTTTTTGTTTTGTTAACTGGCAGTTGATAACTCGCAAACAAATGCAAGAAGTCTTCATTCCAAATGTTTCGTGCAAGACATCATCTTTTTCCTGTCAAATGAGTTGCAGCTCTTCAGTACGTGTGAGAAGGTAATAAGAACATTACTGCTTGTGGAACCACCTAGGATTGGAGGACAAGTCATTCATGAGATTCTTTTTAACTACCATTATGTTAGGATTGACTGATTTATTTTATTTTTCTGATCCTTTGCGATTTTACAGGGGTTATCGTAGGGGCTTTGGTCCTGTTTGTGCTGTGTTAGAAGGTGCAACTCCAGTTCATGGTCTTTTTTTTCTTGAGGCTTTAATGGAGATTGTTTACAAGTTAGACGTGTAAACATGAACCAGGTGCACAAGATGTTCGAGTGTCTTCCTCTCAAGAATTTGAGGACTTCTCCATCAGGACATCAAGTACAGGCAAGGTTGGAGAACTTAAGGTACATAACTTATCAGCTAGAAGTAAGAAAGTGGAATGTTATGCGGCTAGAAATTATCATTGTTTGTGACTGGACAATACATTCATTACCCTTTTCACCAGATAAGTGTGGAGCTATCTGGTACCAAAACAAGAGCCATCTTCAATGATGTTTTTGACAAAATGGTTGCTGCAGCCCAGCCAATTCCAGGCTTCCGAAGAGTAAAAGGAGGTGATAATTTTGTGCTACACGTATCAACTTTCTAATGGATTTGTGCAATCTTTTACGAGTATAGAATTGTTTGCTTTTATCTTCATAAGGTTGCCAGAGTCATCTAGTAATGTTTTCAATTATTAGCCTTTGCCTAGAGCCATGGGCTGTTGTTGGCTCCTACGAAGAGATATTTTATGCTTCTTTATGTAGATGCTGTTTAGACTCATTTGAGTCTCTTGTTTCTTCAAAGATCATATGGGTGTCCATTTTGAGCTTCGTTTCTGATCACCTATTGCTGTATAACACTTGCCATGTTGATTTCCACTATTTTGGTTTATTGTCGTTGGAAAGTTCTGACTTGGTAGGATTTTTGTGAGAAATTGTATAACATCATATGCGCTCAAAATGTCAGGACTACATTTTCTGCAATGTAGACTGCTGAAGTTATGTGTCAGCTTTTTTTTTCTTTTTACGTTTATACAATTGTTTTATTTTATTTGTATAATGTTTTTTTCCTTTCCTCATTGATGCAAATAGCTGACAATCTTTTTTTCTTTCATTCACTGTGTACTTTCTATTGGGCCCTCTGGATTTTTCAGGAAAAACACCAGATGTAAGTTTCTGTATCCATTAATCTTACTTAATATATTCGCTTATGTGTGATAGGTAAGCAATATAAGTATGAAAACTAGATACTCATTCAGTTGAAGGTCAGAGCGATTGCCACGCCGCTTAAATAAAAAGAATCTATTGGACCTTGCAGTTTGCATTAATTGTCTAACTCTGAAAGACGTCTATTTGGGATCTAATCACAAAATTCCCATATATTTTTTGACTCATTAATGTAATAGCAAGTCCTTAATGCAAACATTGGTGTTGATTCATTCTCCTGTTCGTCTGGCATTGTGAATTTGTAAACAAGCATGCTCTTTTGTGGGTAACCGTTCTTCCTCTGTTCCTTCTCTGTCCACGGAGGTAAATTAGATAATACAACACTGTAAACCATGTTCTTTCATGCAAATGACCATATATGCTGAATTTACTGATGCAATATTATTCTCTGTATTTCTTTGTGACACTCAAATCTTCTCTCGTCTGCACCTTGAGTTTCAAACACAAGAATTTGACAAATTTCCTGTCATACACCGACCTTTTTCTGGATGCAATGGGAATCGATACCTCTGATTCTTCTTGCATATTGCATACCAACTAAGGTTGTGTGATTTTTTTCCTCATAAGTTCTGAAAACTGGACCTATTTGCTAGGAATGGCTATTGATGGGTGTGCTGATAAGAATTTAGAAATTTATGTTAGTCGCATGTAGCAAGTTCAAAAGTTTTATCTCATAACCTGAGGATCTCTTTTCGTATGGCATTGTATTTTGCCTAGCAGATACCAAGAGATGTTTTATTGGAGATCCTTGGACCTTCAGAGGTATACATGGAAGTGATAAAGAAAGCCATAAACTCTACTGTTGCTGAATACGTGGAAAAGGTAAGTTGTACCTAAGTAAATATTCGGGAGGCACCTGAAATTTTTGTTTAATTGCATGTGAAGCAATAAACTCTATTATAGCTGGATCTAGTTCTGATATTTTTATTAACGTCCTTACTGGTTATCTCTTTAATTTTCTTTTCCCTTCAGGAAGGTTTAAAGGTCAGTAAAGACTTGAGAGTTGAGCAGAGCTTTGAAGAGCTTGATGATGCCTATGTACCTGACGAAAAGTTCAGCTTCGATGTAGTCATCCAGCTTCAAGAATCAAATTGAATCTGTTACTCCAATTTTATGTTCTTGTTCAATTTTTCTGTAAGATTTATAATTTGGGAGGCCATATCAAGATAGAGTGAGCACATTAGAGATGGTATCCAACATTGTTTTATCAGATTAGATTTAAAGATTAGCATCCATGTTTTCTTCTTTTTCTAAATATGTGGAACAATAACATGGAATTCATTTGTTATGGATATATTTTAAATAATGTTATAAAAAATCTTGATTTTGTTATTTAGTCATCAGTAAGGTAAATGATTAAAATTTTTTAAAAACAAAATATTGATTTAACTATTCTTCTATGAAATATTTAATATTCCAAATCATAGAAATGAGTTTGTTAAGTAAAAAATTGAGAAATTAAAACTCAACCAAACACGTAAAAGAAAAATATTTTAATATAAATTAACAGAGCCCGTTGAAATTCACCAAGTTCGAAGTCGAAACACTTGCTCTCGCAGCCTTCTTCCTTAATTCGACGTTTCACGGACTAAAATTAGCTTTTTTCATCAATGGTATGATTCCACATTAACACCCCAATTTCAATTCTGATTTTTGATCTCCTTCTGTCTCACTAACGAACACTTTCTGGCTGGTTGCTTAAGGTTCTTCTACAGCCAGATCCCTTCCTAAATGAACTGACCGCCATGTTTGAGAGCAGCACCGAGAAAGGCTCCGTTTGGGTCACTCTAAAACGATGTATGTATGCTTGTAATCATGGGTTTTTTTTCTTCATTTTATAAATATTGGTGGGTTGTGAAAATAAAGTCGTGATCTTTTTTCCTTTTTCCCATTCAAAGCTTCGGTGGTGATGTCAGTTGGTGGGTTTTGATAATCTTTTCGTGGTACTACTTTTTTTCTGTCAGCTTCATTGAAGTCTAAGGTTCAGAGGAACAAAATGAAGACTTCTGGGGAACCCATTGATTACAGATGTCTAATCCGCGCAACCAATGGAAAAAAGACTATTTCTACTTCGGTAAGCATGTTTTTGGAGTTTATCCTTTAATCCCATTTCTTTAGCAGCTTTTAGTAGACTTACTTTTTATTGTATTAGAGCTTTAAGTTCAGTCTTTATGTAGTTTATAGACTTAATTGAGGATTAGAACGTGTTGCCGCAAATTATGCTCTTAGGTGGTTGATGATTTCAGTGTGAATTAGAAGTTGGAGGGTCTGTGTGAAATTCTCAATCTTGTCGGATCTGAATCTACTTGCAATATTTGGGCTAGATTCTTGTATAAGAATGAATCAGTCACTATGAGTGTCATGTTGGATCTACTGGCATATTGCAAGTAAGGAAAGACCAACCCGTTGCAAATTCAATTATCCATTTACTACTTGAGTTGTGGTGGTTTCCTTGTGTTTTGAAGTTGGAACTGGGGAAATGATTATATGCATCTGATTGCGGTATGCTATGAAAAATTCAGTTACTGTCTTGTATAGGTTTTTCTTTCAAATGTATGCTTTCCAAGCTTTCATGTTCTATCCGTGACTCCCCATAACTTGTATACACTTTTTATATATGGTTATATATTAGGGTTGTGCGTCAGTTGATCTTAAACTTGTCGTAAAATTCAATGTGGAATCTCTATGCCAAGTAAGTTGTGCATCAGTTGATCTTAAGCTTATTGTAAAATTCAATCTGGAATATCTATGCCAAGTAATTATTTAATTTTTGGCCAATATACATATGTAATTTGTGGTCAGTGGTGGTAGAGGCTTGAATGCTGTTTTCCTCATCTTCCTGACAGCAGCATCAGTTTCAATATTCTGTCCCTTTGATGTTCCTTAAAAATGTGAAAGATCTTATTATCTACAAGAAGATCAGGTGACAGGTGCTTCTACGGATACAAGTTTTTGAGCTCCTCATCTTATACTTTTCTGTTCCTCATTACCATTCCTTTATTTTGGAATTAAATAAATATATTACTGACCAAACCAAAGCTTTGCAAACTGTTAAGATCTGCTAACTCAACCAGTAAGAAGCTTGGAACAAGATCAGGGGAACAAAAGGAACAAGATAAACAACTATGAGCCATGTTCCCAGCTCTTTACCGTTCTTGTATACTTTAATATGTTCAAATGGATGCATATGCATGTTTAACCTGCATAAAAGCTTTTTCCCTGTTACATGGTGAAGGTTGGGGCTAAAGATCACCAACGCTTTCAAGCTTCTTATGCAACCATCCTCAAAGCGCACATGACAGCTTTGAAGAAGAGGGAGAGGAAAGATAGGAAAAAAGTTGCAGAAGTAGATAAGAAGGATGAGAACTCTAAGAAGAAAGCTAAGAACATCTAAACACCTGCTGTTGGTATGGACCATTATGCCTTACATTCCCTTTGATTTCCTTTCCAGTTGTGAAGTTGATACAATTAGTTTTGAGGAAAATACAAAAAATTTTGTTCTGATTTGAGTTATGACAGACTAAAGGATGGGCATTTGTATCTTTTCTCGATTTTGATTTTGAATAGTGATTTCAAATGACTAAAGATAGTTTGCAGATTATTTGCTGGGCAGTTCCATTTAGAATTTTCATTACAGGCAACATTCAGGGAAGTATTGGTATGTGTATTGCGTAAAACTGAGAGTATAATATATGTTTTTCCAACTTTTATCACCCACCTCAGGGGAAGAGAGCCAGTCTGACGAACTGAAGGCCTGGTCCTTCGATCCTTTGCGGCACATGAGATCCTCTCTAGTTTCATTTCATCTGGAGTTGTTTTTGTTTTTTGTACCAAAGGAAAAAGATGTGTGATCCCACTAAAGTTAATAGCAGGAAGTTTAGTACTCAGTAACAGGATACCAAACAAGGTTTACCAAGAAGAAAGTAAACTTGTATGGTTGTTAGGATTGAACATTAAATAGCCATCTAAAAAGTTTTGTTACAAAACAAGAAATGGCAGTCATACGAGTATGGTGGTGATTATAGTGGCATCATCACTACTCCATAATTATAACTTTCACATGCCATCTTCTTGTTTTGTTTCTTGTTTTCTTTTCAGGTTTTCGTTAAAATAAAAAATTATATACATTGATATACAATACTTTCACTTGTTATATTAACTAATTGGAAAATGATTCCATTGTAACACGTGACATAGACCTTATTACGTGTCCTGGATTGTTCATGAAAGGGTTAAAAACGAAAGAAATGCGGAATACATGATTTCAGTTTTATCTTTTCTTACGAATCGGTTTTCGTGATCCAAATGAGCTCCAATTTTCTAGGACCTTCGCGGAAAGTGATCACTGACACGTGATTAATGTCTTTCTACAATTTTCTCAAAACATAAGTGCTTTTAACGGGTCAGAAGATCTGTATGCTTACGAATGATAAGAGTAACTGTAAGAGACCTTAATATTTATATATAGTTTCCATATTGGACTTTTTTATCACAAGCCTGATATGAGTTCGGTTTACACTAATTGAGATCCATTTTCTTTCTGGATTTTGACTCATTGATTTAGATTATTTTTTGTCACTTTATTACCCTTATTTGGATCAAATTATGTAACTTAACCGATAATTTATTGAAAAGGTAAAAATTATAATTAATTGTTGTCCATGTAATGGAAAAGGACAAAATTGTCCAACATTCTCCCCCTTAGATAATCATTAATTGCGGTTTTTACTTAAGTTTAAAATAGTTTGAAAGCTCGGTTAAGTCACGCTGCTGTATTGGTACCAAATTTAAAAAATTAAAAATGTTTGATCCAAAGATAACGAAAGTCCAACATTCCGTCATACAAGGTTTTCGATATCGAAAAATATTAAACACATGTATCATGTGAGACATAAGTCCAATAATTACAAATATCTAATACCTTACTAATATGAATGAGAAAATAGAGTGACAAACTAGGATGATACCTGTATGATTTAAATTATATCATCTTCGTTTGTAGGTATCGATTTTTTAAACTTTATGGTAAATGGTATTAGAGAAATCTTGTTTTCTTTTACCGAATGCTAAACAACATTAAAGAAAACTTGTTTCCTCTTACCAAATGTTAAACAACATTAGAGAAAACCTTTATATTATCCAACTGAATGCTAAATTGCATTAGAGAATCTTTATGTGATTAAAAACTTATATCCTTTATGTTATGTGAAACTTTAAGGATATCTGTATAAAACTGTATACGTTTAAATGACATAGGCTCAAGGTTAATCTATATATATGCTCAATAACCTTTAAATGCTTAAGATTGACACAAATCTTAAGACTTTCATATGTATTATGACTATACACAAGAATAGTTATTACGACGATAAAAAAAATGATCATCTATATTAATAAATAAGCATAATGTCATAATACATTAAAATGTACAAACATTTAAGGAACAAATACAATGATCCCTAATTACTGTTGTCTAAGGACCTTAATACACCCCTACTGGATACATGTTTAACAAACACTAGTGGGCGAAGTCCTTTATTTAAAGGATCAACTAACATCTCCCCAGTCCTGATATGTTCCACTTTGACGTCACTTTTTTGAATCAACTCCTTTATGGTCAAGTATTTGACCTCTAAATGCTTAGACCCTATAATATTCTTGTTGTTACTAAACAATACTGTAACAAGATTATCACAATATAACCGAATGAGTCTAGCTATCGAATCTACCATAGGTAACTCAGAAATCAAGTTTATGAGCCAAACTGCTTGTGTACTAGTGTCTGTTTGACATTCTTCCACAATACTACACTATCTTCCAACATAAAAATGTACTCTGAAGTGGATTTGCGACCATCCAAACACAGCGAAATTGGAGTCTGTATACCCTGTGAGATTTAAATCGTTGTCTTTTCTGTATGTTAACATATAATCCTTGGTACCCTTTAGGTATCTCAACACTCGTTTAACTGCATTCCAATGGTCCACACTTGGGTTAGCCAGATATCGACCCAGCAGTCCAATAGCAAAAGTAATGTTCGGTTTAGTGCATACCTGGACATACATCAAGCTACCAACTGCACTAGAGTATGGGATATTCCTCATAGCCTCTCTCTCAACTTCATTTTTTGGATACTGTGCCAAAGATAATATTTCGCCATGAGAGATAGGTGTTACAATAAGTTTACATTAAGCCATATTAAACCTTTGTAGCACTCACTTAATGTATGCTCCTTTTGAGAGGCTCAATGAGTATTGGTACCCTTTAGTTATCTCAACACTCGTTTAACTACATTTCAATGGTCCACACCTGGGTTAGCCAGATATCGAACCAACATTCCAATAGCAAATGCAATGTCTGGATTAGTGCACACCTGGACATGTATCAAGCTACCAACTGCACTAGAGTACAGGATATTGCTCATGGCCTCTCTCTCAACTTCATTTTTTGGATACTGCCAAAGATAATACCTCGCCATGAGAGATAGGTGTTACAACAAGTTTACATTCAGCCATATTAAACCTTTGTAACACTAGCTCAATGTATGCTCTTTGTGAGAGGCTTAATGAGTGTTAAGATTTGTCCCGGTGAATCTGTATACCGAGGACCAAAGATACTTCACTTAAATCCTTCATGTCAAAGTATTTGGCCAAAAGTTGCTTTATCTTATGCAACATGGTCAAATCATTTGACGCGAGCAAGATATCATTTACGTACAGTAATATGAAGGTAACTTTGCTCCTCTTGACCTTATAGTATAAGTGTATTTCAACTTTGTTTTTCATAAAGCTGGATGAGGCCAAAACCTCATCAAATTTTAAGTATCATTGTCTGGAAGCTTGTTTCAAACCGTATATTGATTTAGTCAACTTACAAACCTTGTTAGTTGCATCACGATCTTGAAATCCTTTAGGTTGCTCCATATAGACCTCTTCATAAAGTTCACCATTCAGGAAAGCAGTTTTAACGTCCATCTGATGTAGCTTTATGTTATAATGAGCTACTATTTCCATAATCACTCTAAATGCATCATTCGAGGATACAGGAAAAAAGGTAATATTGAAGTCAACTCCTTCTCTCTGAGTGAATCCCCTGACAGCTAAACGCACCTTAAACCACTCAACTTGACACTGTGTATCCTTCTTGGTCTTAAATAGCAACTTGCAACTGACAAGCCTGCAATGTTGAGTTAAATCAACGAACTCATATACCTCATTATATCTCATAGATTGTATCCCATCTTTCATTGCTTCCCACCACATGTCCGCATGAGATCCATAAACGACTTCTGTAAAAGTAACTGGATCCACAATATGTCCTATGTCATAGTCTTGCTCACCTGAATAGACCATATAATTTGATGAGATAGCAGGTCGCCTTTCTCTAGTGGATCTGTGCAACTGCATAGGTTCTTGTACATGAGAAACCTTTTCCTGAATAACTATAGGTCCCTATGTCTGCATAGGCGTGGTACTTGGACCTTTATCCACCGGACCTAACTGTATGAGAGGTAGATACGTAATAATTGTAGTATCCATCCCGTTATCTTCTGGAGGATGTGAGGATCTTTCCTCATCAAGGACATCTTGTTCCAGAATCTTAGCCGTCTACGATTCCACTATCTAGCATCTCTTTCTCTATAATAAAATTTGTAGCCCTTACAGTGGTTGGGTAACCAACCAAATAATAACGAGTGGAACGAGGTTGCAATTTTCTCTCATAAGGATTATATAACCTTACCTCAGCAGGGCAGTTCACATACGAATGTGTGTAAAACTTGGCTTTCTTCTAACCCAGAGTTTAAAAGGTGTCTTTGGCATCGACTTACTTGGGACTCTGTTCAAAATATATAATGTCGTCTTGATGGCTTCACTCTAAAGATATTCGAGTAGGTTGGTCCTGTTCTGCATTGACCTCATCATGTCCTTTAGGGTGCGATTGTGTTAGTCCTGTTCTGCATTAACCTCATCATGTCCTTTAGGGAGCGATTGTGTCTTTTGCCACACCATTTTGCTGAGGACTATTTGGCATAGTGAACTGAGTCACTATTCTAACTACTTAACAAACAGATCCTTTTCTTGTCCTGTAACCCCATTTTTGCCATAATATTGCCCTCCCCTGTCAGATCTGACTATCTTTATTGATTTTTCCAATTGATTCTCAACCTCAGTCTTAAAGATCTTGAACTTATCAAGAACTTCAGACTTCTCTTTAAGCAAAAATACATAGTTATAGTAAGAATAATCATCTATAAATGTTAGAAAATATCTAGCATTGCATAACATGATTGTATAGGGACCACTAACGTTTGTATATATGAGGTCTAATAAATCAGAAGCACGAGTTGACCCCTTTTTCTTTATCTTGGTCAACTTACCCTTACAACAATCGATACACGTCTCCAGATCACTGAAGTCCAGAGTTGGGAGAATGTTATCCTTTATCAATCTCTTAACCCTCTCTTTGGAAATGTGGCCAAG
>JAOQMS010000005.1:7304107-7314175 GCA_027563885.1 Erythroxylum longipes
AATTAATTAAAATATTGTTTGTTTTAGGTTTCAGACGTTACATGAGGCTATTTTCGTCTTTTCTTGATCTTGTCCATCGGACAAGAATTTCTGTACCTCAGTTTTGGAAGGAACAAAAATTTCTGTCCTTGTCTTCTGAAGACGGAACAAAAATAGGTGAGGACTACAAGCAAATAGGACGGAGAACAGAACTTTTGTGTCTTTGTTCACTGTCCTCACCCTTGAGGACACTAACCAAACGCATGGTTATTTTATGATTGACACCGTTATCATTGTAACGGACAAAATGTACTCTTGAGTTTAATTTTTAAACTTTTTTTAGGATGGTGATGCTATTTTTATCACGAAGGTTGAAGTATGAGGTTATCAAAGCCATACAAATATTAGGTTTTACATGGAGATTTGGTGTACTTAGCGCTTTATTATTTTAGTCTCAGCCTTGAGATCCAACAGTAAACTTACCGCATTCTAAGTAAAAGGTTTAAGGTTCAAATTTTACAAATTCAAAATTTGACTCACCAGCTTGCATAAACAATTAACAATGTTTATACAAAACTTGCAAGTACTATACAAAACTTTTCCTCTTCTCGTGCTAAAAGAATGTTCACCTCTAATCCCCTCATGCTTTAAACTATCCAAAATATGATGACTAATCCTCAATGAGTTTATTCCTGGTTGGAATTTGATGCATAAGACCTTAGTAACCTCCTGTACTTATCACGACTGTCGAACCAAGTTGTGGTATTCAGAATTGCCTTCTCTAGCCAAAACTTATCAAACTCTTTCTTCTCTTTCAACTTTTCGCAAAATCTTCTCCACTTGTACATGACTCTCTTCAGACGAGCACTCTTAGTACCTGAAAAGAGAAATTTGATGTAGTCTTTCCCTAGCCGAGTCATCTCCTCTCCACTGATGATGTAAATGTACTGCACCAAAACACAATCCACTGAAAAGTTGCATAGATGACAATAAACACTAAAGATAATCATAAACCTCCATAAATCATTTCATTGATAGCCTTCATGTTACAAAAATGTAACTAAGGATTATCGGTAAATACCATTGATTACCAATGTTTTAAAAACCAAACCGAAAGTTCAACTGACAAAACAAGTGATTTAAATTTTAAAATATTCAACAAATATTAGACAGCCATTAAATCGATTAAAGATTGAGTAAAATTAAATAATTTAAAAAAGATCAAAATAGATTATTCTTACCCATCGAAAAATTTACAGTTTAATGAAAAAAGAAGGCTAGTAACTAAAAATCAGCCAATTTATTTTAGTTTATACAAATTTATTAATTTACAAAAATTGATTAATTAATTAATTAATTGATCGATTTTTACAATAAAAATTATTAAACTCAATCGAACTAAAAAGTTAAAAATCAAACCAGAAAGTTAGCCAATCAAGATTTTCAAACTGATTAAACCGGTTCGGCTTTTAAAACATTGATGATTACAATGTGAGGATGCCGACCAATGATAATAAATCTCATTTGCTAACAGCACTGCCAAGCAATTTCACCAATTTAACAACTTGAATTTAAACTGAAGATTAATGTCACAGCAGTAAAAGGCCACATTCTATAAAGTTAGCATAGGATAAACGAGCAATTGAAGTTATATCTCAGTTTTATAGACTTCTCTTCTTCAAACGTTTTCTAATGGAGAAGAATAAGCAAATGTTGTAGACATGAATGCACATAAACAGTGGACCATGAGCCATAAAACTCCAAAACTCAAAGAAGAGAAGATGCTATTACCACAAAGATGAAACCAAGGGTAGCCAAGATCACTTGGATGCTTTCATCAACAATTTCACGAAGGCCTTCATCACCGGAATCCCCAGAACCATCACCACGGCCACCCGGCCCTCCACCACCACTAGGCGGTTCTTTCCCACCACCTCCACCGTAGAACGCTTGTTTCTTAATCTGCTCCCTTAACAAATCTTCTACTGACTGTCCCTTGGACCCTTCAGTAACTTTCTCAAAATATCTCCAAGGAGATTCCTGATAAAATTCACAACTTTAGACAAACAAAAGCCACAAAGGGAAGTGGTTAAATAAAATAATTTAAAGCATCCACCCTCTTTCACTATATTGGAGCTACGTTCAATTCAATGCTTCTACAAAGTCAGCAAGAACCAGTTTCCTTCTCTATCTCAAAGATACAAAAGAACATAACAGAAACCACACCAGCCAAGATTTGGTTAGAAATATTTGAAATGCAAAAAAACAAAAAGATGCATCCAAAACAGAACTTGGTATCAAATAAGTAGCTCAGTTTGGATCTCTTTGTCTTTTCAAAGTGTAACAGTTCTCACTTCAAAAGCTGCATTAATTTGTATATGCAGTACAATTCCACTAATAGTTTGGATGACTTAAGTGATCACCACCATTACTCAGTAAATGGCTATACCAAAATAATGAAAAACTTAGAAGGAAAACAGATAAAAAATTATCATCCACATGGTCTATTTTCCTATTAAAAATTTGAGGATAAAGGGTGTAAGATGCTACCTCATTGCCTCTTTCAGACTTGTCCTTACCACCAAGTAAGCAAAATGTTGTCAGTGGTTGGTATTTTCCCGCGGTTTCACAATGTTGGACCTTCAGTGCAGGGCCAAGACTAAGTGATTTTGCAGGGAAGCAACAGTCACGAACTGGTAAAATACAAGGTCTAAGAGGTAGACGAGGAAATTGCGGTACTCCCAAGGCACATAGAGTAGGTCTGCAAGGTTTTCCTTGGACGCAAGTTCTCATTTGCAACAACTTCAGTTCTATTGTTAGCGAGACATTGATCAGTAAACCTGCATTTAAAGACATTTATAAACATCCATTTGCTAGGGGCTTGTAAATAAAACTAAAATCTAAATCAAAGTCAATAATTAGGTGAAATAATAACTTCTGCTGCATGTTAATTAAAGACACACACAGTTGAAGAACACACAACAGAACATTATCAGTATCTATCAACATAGTCAGCAGGTCAATACGATCGAAATTTGTAGTTTCCCTATGTACAAACTACAACCAATTTCCTCACAGGAGTTATACAAGGCATGAACCAAAAAGGATCCGGTAATATTCCCTTTTTTCCTAGCTACGAAACAATAAAGCTCATTCCTCCAAAAGACAAAACAACCAAAACCTCCCTCATTTCCATCATAACAAAAGGATTGAAACTCACACGGCTTATACCCTTCCCAAAAAGACAAACCAATTATTTAAAGAAAAGATAAAATCTCATATATCAAACTCTTATATATTCAAGAATCAAACAATCACCTTAGATGTGTTTTAGGCTTAAACCCCACAAAGCAAAAGACTAAGCTTGGAGAGAAATTGAAAGTTATAAAAGAGAGAGATGCCGTACTATCTTCGGATTCGTCGCCGATTCCTCTTCCGAGAGGAAGGTGCTAGAAGAGTCATAACTTTGGTAGGACGATGTTTGTTCAATTGGGCCACCGTCTTATGGCGCTTGTTATTAATTGTGGCTGAAACCCAAAATACCAAATGGGCTATAATATTTGGGTCTTTTAACTCAAATGGAGTAATGGACTTTTGACCCGAACCAAAATGTAATGTTCTTCGCCCTTTCTCTCTCTGCTTTCTCGTCGTCTCAGACACGGAAGAGCTGTTCAGTGGTTTCGGACATGGACTTTGTTGAATATATATAATTAAATATTTAATTTAATTTAATGTATCAATAGACTAATATGTCTTTGTATTTTTTCTTGTTGATAGTGTATTGGTGAATAATGAAATGTAATGCTATTTCATTGATTAAATTGTGAAATACATGGTAGCTATGCTATTGCTCTATAGTAAGCATGAAACGGGAATTACAATTAAAAGATTTTAGATTATTAGTATAATATATAAGAATTGAATGATATGGATAGTTGGGATCATATTAGATTAAATATATATTATTAACCTTCCTCAACCACACGATCGGATGAGATCGTGAGAATGTTCCAAAGTTGATGAAATGTTAAAGAGGAAAGAAATTTAGTCATGACATTAGCGATTTTAACTGAAGAAGAAATATGCTGGATGTGGAAAGCTTTATAAGCAACCAAATCTCGAACAAAGTAGATATAAATCTCAATGTAATTGGTGCGAGCATAAGATATTGGGTCTGAAGCAAAAACAAGCAGCAACTAGGTTTTTACACCATATGGTAGGTGTAAGGTGAGACAATTGTAGTTTGTCAAGAAGAGAAGATATCCAACAAAGCTTGACATAGGCTAAAATAGTTATAACACCCCCTATACGGAACCTACAACCACCCACATACAACTAAATTCTTGTACATACATTCATGACATAAACTTCTATTCATTTATAGGGATTGTCATCACACATTTGTCTATTACATACTACAAAAGATCATATCAATTAACATTATCTTTTAACAGTACTATTACATCTTTATATTTATATGATAATCCCAAAGAAATATTACAAGCTCCTTCATTAAATATACAATCATCTTTAACTCAAAAGATACATTCCAAAAGTATATTTACTTTCAGTGATTAGCCTTGGTCCCTGTAGATAATCCTCGTACCTCATTCTTATTACTTGGACCTATACGGATTAACACTCATGCTAAGCTTGAAAACTTAGTAGAGAAATACTTAGTTTGGATGACCACTCACAGCATTCATTCACCGAGCCCACACACATTTATAATTATCATAAACTAATATAAACAATGATGACATAGTTAATCAAGGTATATAATGCAAATATGTTTCAACATATTATTAATATATCGTAAATTCACATTTGTAAGCCATATATTGATATTCAATGCTCATCAACACAAATTATTCATGTTCTCATGCTGCATCTCTTATTTATAATTGTTTAATTTACTTTCTATGTTAGGCTTGTATATTCCTATGGTGAATAGCAGAAGCTGTGAATATTCAAAGATATCAAATTATGGATACCCAAAAGTATCGAACTATAGATACCCGAAGGTATCGAGTTATAGATACCCAAAAGTATCGAACTGTAGAAACACTATAGTCTCGAAATGAAGACACTATTGGTGTCAAACTGTAGCAACTACACTGTAACCCATAATCATGCCTATCTATCCACCACTAAAATAATAATGCAGGCATTATAATATTTTTCTTTAATCATTTATCAATTTCATGATTAATATATTAACAAATCATATGATATTTATTTGAAATCATAAAATTTACCATTAGAATAGTATACAAATCACATATACTCGTATAATTTATTTCATATATGTTTTGTTCAGTCTTATTTCTCTATGTAAATTCACATAATTCCAGTATATAAATTCCTATATATCATTTAAATATAAAATGTTAAATTATACTTAATTATATTCATAAAATTAGTATGTAAACTTGTATAGTTATACTATACACATATAAGCAATAAATATGGACATAAATCATCTATATACATGTAAATTTCTTGTAGCATGCATTATGTTCAATTTAAATTTCTATGTTTAATTACCCAATTCATATATGGTAAGTCATATTTCATTTATTTCTAGGTGTTGCAAAGTTTCATAAACATTCGAAAAGTTTCGGATATGATTCGCTAAAGATCGAAAGCGAAAAACTCAAATATTGCAATTTGGGTTAGGCACACAGTGGGTCTAAAAATGGGCCAACAAATCGGTCCAAAAGCAAATCACACGACGGTCTCCAATTTTTCCATATATTTCACATAGCAAATGTTCAACTTAGTCTTGGAGGTCTTCTAAACATTTGTTTTCATATGTCTCTAATTTTCGTATCATAAAAAATCAGGCTATTTGGGCTTCTAAATCATGAGATATACACAAAACATCACAAGTTGCTCCAATACAAGGGCAGCATCAGGTCACCATTTTCAATCTCAACTTCCATTGTCATGCAGCCAGAATTAGGTTCGGGTCTCTTCTAGAGATTTTTAGTGCTATGTCTTATGTCTCATCTTCGATTGGAGTTACCCAATTTGGAAGTCTTTAGGCCAAGTTATGGTCAAAGCAATGGGACTGGTTCAAGTGAACCTTAGACAGAATTCTACTAAACGTTACTCTCTTCTCATATTCAACCAATTCCATGCAAAGTAACACAAATACACTATTCCAACAACCATTCTATGCTTATACCAATCTTTGTACACATTCAAGCATGCACAAACAAAAATTAAACTAAGTCTAGTCCCAAACCTTGAAATTGGTCAACTAGCTCTTCTAATGCTTTTTCTTCTCTTCCCCTTTAGCTTTGCTTGATTCACCAACTAAAAACTTCACAAATAAATATCTCAATCCCAATTTCAACCTTATAATTTTAACTCTTCATGAGCAAAGCAAGAAAAGATGAAGATGAGAGGAAAAACCATTAACTTTTACCTTGATTTCCACTTAGGATTAGCTTGATTCCTTGTGCAAAATAATATGATTAAAAAGATGAAACGAAAAGGAAATGAGAAGATAATCTGGAGTTAAAACCCCCAAAATGTCGTCCCTATCTCCTCTCTTACATACACATTTGATGCACTTTCTAGACTTTCATACATGCTTTAATCATATTGGATCATATGCCTCAATCCAATTGGATGATGTGTTAACTTTAGGTAAATTTCACATTTGGTCCTTTTTCTTTCTTTAATTCCCACATTGGTATATAACATCATCAATTCATATCATTGTAGTCCATCTTTCACTTATAATTATTCATACCCATGCTTATCATTTTAAATTAATTACCATTACATCCCTTATTATGCTTAGATGCACTTAATTCTTTGTGTTCACTTCTTAATACACCCTAGACATACTATAATACTTCTAAGGTTATATATTGAGGCCTTATAATAGTGCTCCTATATTCAGCTTCAATGTTGGATCTAGCAACTATATGTTGTTTACTGAAACTCTAAGAAATGATATTAGAACCAAGAAATACATAGTCATATGTAGATTGATAATCACCAAGACAAGCCTAGTCAGAATCACAACTTATAAGGAAAGTGAGGTCGAACTAGTAAAATAAATTCCATGAGAGGTTTTGGAATAAAGACAATGCGTAATCCATTTGACTGTGATCCATTGGATGTTAGTAAGGTGTTGTAAGAACTGAGAGACTTTATTGAAAAGAAATTGGATGTCAAGGCAAGTAAGACAAAGGTACTTAAGAGGATTAACAATTAGGGGTGGCAATATTTTATGTTCGAACTTATGCCCAACTTGAAACCCTCAAGTTCGAGGCTATTAACTTAAGCCCAATCTTGAGCTTAGGTGATTTGAAGCCTAATTAAATATATTAAATTTTAAAAATAAAAAATGATGTCATTTTTTAAATTTTAGGGTAGCCCGAGCCTGGATTGAAGTTTAGTTAACTCGAGTCAGACGTCTTGACTTTGAATTTAATTAGACAAGCTTTACGATGCCTACCAATAGAACTACGATATTCAATAGGATCAAGTAGTTGAGTGCTATAATTTTTGAAAAGTGGGAGAGTAGAAGTAACAAGTGGGGGTGTAGGTTTTGATTTGTCAAGATGTGTGTTGAAAAGAAGATCTTTGGTGTACTGTGATTGAGTAAGAAGAAGATCATAAGAAGTAGGGTTGACTTTGATACCAAGAAAATGATGGACGATAACTAAGTCTTTGATGGAAAAGGTTGATTTAAGATCATAAATAAGTGAGTTAATGAAGGAAAGTGAAGAACATGTTATCAGGATACCATCCACATAAACTAAGAGAAAGGTGACGTGGGATGATTTCTTGTGAATGAAGATCGAGGTATCAAATTTGGAGGAAATAAGTTTGAGGTGAAGAAGCTTTTGACTCAAGATATGAAACCAAGTATGAGGGGCTTGTTTGAGACCATAAAGGGCTTAGTGGAGTTTACAGATATAATAGAGATGGTGTGGATTTGTAAAGTTAGAAGGTTGTGACATATGATAAGATGTTATTTGATTATGTTACAACATAATAGAGATGGTGTGGATCTATAAAGTTAGAAGGTTGAGACATATAATAAGATGTTATTTGATTACATTAATTGGACTTATCTCTTTTGTTTTGACTTAATTTTGGAGCATTATTGGGCTAAATTAGGAATTTTGAAAAAACGAATAGATTACTGCAGTTTATAAGGCAAGATCACGCCTAATGCCAGATTCACCTCAAGAGTTTGAATTCAATTAAGAAACTTATTTCCAACCCTATTATATAGGGATTTGATTTGTTTAGACAAGACTCTTTGCAAGATTGAGGGAGGCTAAGTTTTGAGTGGGGATAGAAGGGAAAAACACGTCCAACTCTTCTACACATCATTCTCTTTCATTTCTTTGTAGTTTTCTCTCAATCTTTCATGTTTTCTTCTATTTTTGGTATTGGAAGTAAAGCCATGTGTGGCTAAACCCAAATGTTCTGATTCAAGGAGATTTAAAACTCCAGTTGTAAGCTTGTGAGGTTTAGTTCCAAACTTAGATTCATGTTTTAATTCAAATATTTCTTGTTTTATGTTCTTATTTTTATGAATAGTTAATATTAATTGATATGACAAATTAATTTGATGTTGATTATTTTATAGCTATCAATGAATACAGTAATCCATAATTGTCGTGAAAGATTAGTACAAGTATCAAATATGTTTCACATATTTAACTTGTGATAAACAAGAAAACTAAGTTGAATAGTTGTAGATACCTTAACTATTTAATTAGGGTTTAGTCTTTTTTACTAAACTTATTGCTATCATTTAATTGATATGGAATGTTATCATATCTAATCAATTTATGGTAAGTTCGATTTGAATGCTAGGTTTAAACCAATTAATTGAGAAAATTTTGAGATTTATTATAACTATCTTAATAGGTTTCGAACTAATTGCTTGAATTATAAAAATTAATCTTTTTAGACTAAGGATCAAAGTTACAATTATATGAGATATTTCTCTTAAATCAGAGTTAGGAATCGTTGAAATTTTCACTTTAATACTTAGTTGATTTATTTTGATTCCTTGTTTAAATTTAGTTTATTACTTAATTAATCATAACCCCATCTACCAATTATGTTTTGTCAATTGAAATTAAAAAACTAGTTTTTAGTTTTTTTTATTCGACCTGATTCCACGACTATTATAAAAGTTAAGAGAATCAAAATTAATTTTAAAGACGTCGATAAATAGTTCACATATAAACTAGTTTTTAAGATAACCATAAAGGAATTTATTATTTACATCAAGTTGATGAATGGTCCAGTTGTTAGATATGGCCAAAGTGAGAATAATATGAATGGTGGTGGGTTTGATTACTAGACTAAAGGTATCAATGTAATCAATGCTTAGGGTATGATGATGTGTGGATTCCCCGAATCCTCCATCATCAATCATCATGAAGACTTTTGTCTTTCTCAGTATTGGAATGAGCTTACTGAAATTGAGCATTTTCATGTCAAGAATGCTCATAACAACATTATAAGGTCCCACAAACACTTGTTGCTGTACAAATTTATGTGTCAGTTGGTTTTCGATAAAACCAAAACCAACGAGTGTTCCATAAAGGAACTTTTTATGTTGTGGTGCATGAACTATAGTATTCTAGTCGGCACACCCACACATGTGCTTAATGCCATTGTTGCGACTCTGCACAAGAGGAGCAACAATATAAGAATGGGGTATATAGTGTCTGCCATTGCAGAATATTTTAGCGTGGAGCCGAGGGGATTAACTGTTCATCTCCCTTAATTCCTTAACTATCACCACTTATGGCGAGCTGAGATCCTTCATTTCCACAGCATGGAACTTAAGGAAATCAACGAAAAGACACATGTCAAAGGTAAGGCCGGTAAGGCAAGTTTGAGCTCAATGCCGCCTCGGCAAGCAGGGGAAGACTCTACCAGTGAAGAGTCCGAGGAAGAGGAAGAAGAAAATGGCTGGAAGGAGGTTTTGGATGCAATATTTGAAACTAACAAGACACTTGCGGAAAATACCAGAATGGTGAAGGAGATGGCCCAGACACAACGCTGCCAGAGTCGGGATATTCGTCGGATCCACAG
>JAOQMS010000005.1:7317768-7341304 GCA_027563885.1 Erythroxylum longipes
GATTAGAAAAAAAATAGGTCCGATTCTCTTGCGAGAATAATTTGAAAGATCCAAAACAATAAGATATTGGGTACGGAATATCTGAACCTGAAAATGACTGAGTAAGAGTGGGGTTCGATTTACATTGACTGGATGTAGTTTTCACGACCAGAAAGAAATGGTTAATAAAGCGGATGAGTTTGCCATCAAGAAGGACCAGATGCATTGAAGTTTTTGATAAACATGGAAGTTAAGGTTAAGTAACGAGTTAAGTTACTGATAACAGCTCTTTAAAACTTAATTGGAATCAGATTTATTGTTTTATTAAATCTTATTTATATATTTACATAAATCTCACGTAAATGTAGGAGTGAAATTTAATAAAACATGGTTAACATAAAGTAAATTAAACGGAGGATTTTATGAAACTTAACTATACGTAATGATTTCAACAAAATTAGCCATCTCGGTAGATAGTTGACAACCATAAAAAACAAAGAAACGTTTACTCAAACAAAGCAGTTATACATAAAAACATTAAATAAATACTAAACCTAACTATTAAAGATATAGTACAATAAATGTAATCTTAATAGTCTATTTTTGTTTATAAAAGTAATTAGTTTAAAAAATTAACTGATTAATTAATAAATTAATCAATTTTTAACAACAAAATTTTTTAAATTAAATAAAACTAAAAAAATTAAAAAATTAAACTGAACCGATTCAGTTTTTAAAACATTATTTTTATATATTTCTTATTTTTTGGAAATATACATTCAAATAAAGATATTTAATTATAATTAAATGTCAAATATAAGAATTTTAATTATACATAATATAGAAACCCTTTAAAATAAATTGTATAAATTTTACCTCATATTTCGTGTCAATAGATGTTCACTAGTTCTAGACTTTTATCAGTATTCATGTTCTATGTAACATCATTGTCACAACACCTAACTTAAAGTTCTGTTGAGGTACAAGATTTAAGGAAATTCGATAATACGCAATCTTATTTTTATTTAATAGCAAGACTATTTCTAATAGACTCACATTCAATAGGTCATGTTCTATGTAACATATTACATTAAATATAATGTCTATTTACGTTACATGTCAAATATTGAAGTTAAGACAACAGAAAAAAATTCAGTAATAAAAACGACATTACGGTAAAGATAAAGCTCATTGCATTTAGTACGTTAACCAGTGAAGAAAAGCTTCATTTGTCTCTCCATCTAAGCAACTCTAGTGAAGGTCTTAGGCACTATGAGGGTAGAAATTATTTCCAGGAAGTTGGTTAGTCCTTCATCTCCAACTCCACCTCACCTTCGAAGCCTGAAAATTTCGGCTTTAGATCAACTTCCTGCTCCAATTTATCCCGGCGTTATCTTCTACTACTTAGCCAATGAAAATACTACTGAAAGAGACAAACAGTTGGAGAGATCTGTGTCAGAAGCCTTGTCCATCTTCTACCCATTAGCAGGAAGATACCATAAGAAACAACTCTTGGTTGATTGCCAGGACCAAGGAGTAGAATACTTGGAGGCCCATGTAAGTGAAAAACTAAGCCAAGTTCTCCATGGGAACATCCAGGTTGAGCAGCTAAATCATCTTGTTCCGTTTCTAGTAGAATCAGATACCAGTCCACTGCTAGCCTTCCAAATCAACAAGTTCGAGTGTGGTGGACTAGCTATCGGTCTGCGCATCTCACACAGGATTGCTGATGGATTCACGATGACCTCATTCATGTCAACTTGGGCGACAACTTGTCGGGTAGGGACCCACCGAGTAAGCTCCCCGGGTTTCTGCTTGTCATCCCTTTTTCCTGCAAAACACATCCCTGGAATGACGGAAGATTCCTCGATAATGAAGAGTGAAATTAAGGTAGTGACAAAAAATTACATATTTGACAGGAAGGTAATATCTAACCTGAAAGCAATTTCGACAGCAGCAGCTAGTGTCTCAGGGTTGCGAGTACATCATCAGCCTACAAGGTTGAACGTTGTGACAGCCTTCATATGGGAGATTCTGATGAAGGTAGGTAAATCAAGACGTGGGTACCTGAGGCCATCGGTCTTGAGTCACGCCGTGAACATGAGGGGCAAGACAACTCTGCCAATACCAGAGGAAGCATGTGGAAATTTCTTCAGGCAAGCCATTGCACGATTCCTGCCAAATGATAGCACTGAATTGCACCACCTGGTGAATCTGGTAACGGATGCAATCAGAAATGCCATTTCTGATTGTAACACGGCCACAAGCTATGACGACCTGTTATCAATAGTGTACAAGTCTGTGACAGACATGTACAAAGAAACCACCAACCCTGAGGTGGATCTCTATATGTTCAACAGTTTATGCAGAATGCCAGTTAATGATGTAGATTTTGGGTGGGGGAAGCCTGCTTGGGTGAGCAATGTGCATAAGCCATTTCCAATAATAAATCTAATGGACACAAGGGATGATGGAATTGAAGCATGGCTAACTTTGGACGAGAAAGACATGATTCTTTTCGAACAAGAGTTGAAAGTCGTTCAACCATTCCAAAGTAAGCATCAGCATTTATCGGTTGCATCATAATCGCCAATTTTAATCGTTGACAAGATTCAACAAATTAAATGTTTGATGCGTCAATCTTACTTTACTTTTCTCAAAGTACCATGACTGGAAATGTTGAAAGTTTTTTCTGGATCCTCTACTGAGCAACTAATAGCATATGCATGTTCAAAGCGTGATTGAGTCAAACCACACCAACTGATGCGTAAGGCATGTCATTATCTTTCAATACACAGAAAAATTTACAGTAGCTAGTCAAGTATCGGAAATATCAACTTTTTTGTTAACAACAGATGCAAAAGTATTATTTATCCCTTACTGGCTTCAATCTTTCGCCTAAGACGATCATTGCTTTCCTGAATTGGAGCTACTCATCCTAGAAATGAAGCGCCTATAAGAGTATCAGTAGTGCCAAAAAGAAACCCATAAGCATGTGTTGCTCACAAGAATTCTCAATTAGTTTTTTATCCATCAGTAAACAATTCCACTTATTTTCCAGCTATGTCTGATGCCATTATACTCCAAAATAGTAGCTAGCGATAACGCAAACTAACCAAAATCTCAACCGGGACCAAAGACCATCTGCACTTAATGTAGATCCAGAAAATTACCACATCAAGAAAACAGGCACCAGAGTAATATACAAAGGGACATGAGGCAGCATCCCATAATGAAAATGAATGACAGAAGAAAAACTTAATCAGAATGATAAAGGGGGCAAACATTGCCATACCAAGAAGATGACAAATCAAAAATAAACATGTATAATACAATATTTGTGATGCTTACCTCTTGGTTCTGAATGCTTTGCCATCTATGTTATTCCATGAAATTCATATGGTTCCCACCAATATCTTTTCCTTTTCCCCATCTATATAACCTTCCTAATGGTTCAAACCAAGAACTGACCCACTCACCACATTCATACCCTAAATCAAGATTTTCAGCTTCGTTCTCAAATATCTACAGTAAAAGCTTTTGTATCAAGTGCTAAGTTGGATGTTAAATTACTTATTATTCATCATCATCAAGCTCATCCATGGCTTGCCCTAGCTTAGCTCAACCAGAAAAAACTGCTAAGCCAATAATCTAGCACCAGATTTGCTAGCCAACTATTTATTCGGGCTCTCTCTTATCATCATAGCCAAAGATGTGGAGAGTTTATATCTTAAGAATGTCAGCTAACCTAGAGAATTATATCGTTATGAGCATAAATAAAATATGTAACTGGAAGTCCTCAATACTGTCATGAAATCTTACAATCACTAAAAGTCAGAAGGCATAAACTATGTAAAGATGTAAAGGCGAATCATGAGTACATTTAATTCCCACTTCTAAAGGTGAACTTTAACAAAAAGTGAGAAAAATTTCTGATGATTGAGAATTAAGATCCCAAAAATTGCAAGCTTTGCTCCTTGTGTACTTCCACGATCAAAAGATTTCACCCCGTAAATCTTCGTTCCCAAGCCCTCAATGAGCGAAAACAGTGTCATTTCGCCTAGGAGGTCTGTCAGGAATTGTTCCAGGTTTAAACTTCGAAGCCTCATGTTTTGCCAACTCAGGAGGTACAGGACTGTTGCTTTGAATAAGCATTTGCTTGAGATCATAAAAGACATCTGAATCCTGAAGAGTCAAGAATGTAGTAGCCACACCCGTCTTTCCAGCGCGACCTGTTCTTCCAATACGATGAGTGTACATTTCAATATTCCCAGGCATATCATAATTAATGACATGGGCGACATCAGGGATATCAATACCACGACCAGCAACGTCGGTGGCAACAAGGACATTATATCTTTTCGTCCTAAAACCTTCAAGACTAATTTCCCTTTGCTCCTGAGACTTCCCACCATGCAAAGTTGTCACACGATATCCAGCCTTATCCAGATTCTTTGCAATAGTATCTGCGTTCTTCTTCGTGTTAACAAACACAATGGCAGTCTTATCACCAAGTTCGTCAAGCAACCTCTGTAACCTCGGAAATTTCTCTGACTCCTTCACCATTATAACATGTTGCGATATCAAATCAGTAGCCTTTCCAGCAGTACCAATATTAACAACAACAGGGTTTCTCAAGTACTTCCTCGCAAGCCGCTCCACAGCTGGTGGCATGGTAGCACTAAACATATACGTTGTGCGATAAATCTTCTTCTCATCGAGCTCCTCATCTTCATTCTCTGGTTTCAAATTACTGGAAGGCATTGCATCCAACACACCAACAACCTGAGGCTCAAAACCCATATCTATCATCCTATCAGCCTCATCAAGCACAACATAATTACACTGATTCAACACAGCATAACGCCTTTCCAAGCAATCAAGCAGCCTACCTGGTGTCGCAATCACAACCTCACACCCTTGCCTAATCCTAAACCCCTGCTCCTCAATCGACTGTCCACCAACAATAGACACAACTTTGATGCCCAAATAATGTGCGAACTTAACAGTTTCATCCTCAATCTGCTGAGCAAGCTCACGAGTCGGAGCCATAACAACAGCATAAGGCCCTTCAGCCTCATTCTCCTCACTCATGGGAGGCAACCTCGAAATGTAAGTCAACATAGGCAACACAAAAGCAGCAGTCTTTCCAGACCCAGTCTCAGCAATCCCAATAACATCCCTCTGTTGTAACCCCAGCGGAATAGCAGCCATCTGAATCGGAGACGGCTTCTTATACCCAGCTCTCTCCACAGCCTTCAACAACTCAGAACTCAATTTACTCTCTCCCCAACTCCTCATCGGCCTAGGAATCTTTGAACCCTTGTACGAAATATTAAAATCTTCCCTAAATATCCTCCAATCTCTCTCGGTCATTTCCTCAAGCTTCTTCTCCGACCAATGCCTATCAACCCTCATGTCAAAAGTATCATACAAATCAGCAGCCTCTTCTCGAAGCTTCTGCGCGGCAGCTTCCTCAGGCTTCTCTTCTACACCCTCCTTCTTTCGAATCTCCTCCCTCAGCTCCTTCTCGTTCTTGGCCGCGAGTTTCTTCTGTTCTCTCCTATCCATCCCGGCCCGAAACCCTCTTCCGAACAATAGCTGAGCCTCATGTGGGTTTTGGTACAAGGAATTCATATCCCTAGAAGTGTCCTCAGTGTTTTCCCAATCGAACGAAAACCTAAACTTCTCGCTAGGCTTAATCACTCTCTTCTTCGGCTTCTTCGATCCCAAGTACTGCTCTTTAATCGATTCAAGCTCCTTTTCCCGCTCTCGCTCCGCCAATTTCTCCAACCTGGCTCGCTCCCGAGCTTTCGCCTCCTCTTCCCGCTCCCTCTCGCGGTTCCGTCGCTCCGACTGTCGGTCGCGGGCGGCCCGGTCTCTCTCACGCTCTCTGTCCCTATCTCGATCTCGGTCCCGTTCCCGTTCGCGGTCGCGGTCGCGGTCGCGGCGGTGGTCAGAGTCGGAGGGTTTGTCGGAATCGGAGGGGCGGGAAAGCTGGGAGAGGAGGAGTTCCTGATGCTTCTTCTGCTGTTCAATCTCTTCTTGGCGGCGTTTAAGTGCTAATTGTTCTCGCTGGGCTTTGGTCAAGAAGACTGGTTTTTTTGGGTTATTGTTGTTGAGATCGTCGATTGGAGGAGTCATGGCTTGACAGTTGCTCAGAAGAAAATGAATACAGAGGCCTCCGGAAAATGGGAAGCAAAAGCAAGCAACCGTATAAAATTACAAATACGAAAATGTTGCTCTTCTTAACCAAAGCCTACATGCCTGTTGCCATCCCTAGTGCCATAAGTAAATTCCGATTTGATGGCCAATTAGGTTAATAAATGAAAAGAAGAGATTAATTTTAATAAAATGACAAGAGAATTTACATATTTAGTTTTTTGTCGAGGCTCGAACTCGATCCGGCCAGAGGCAACCCGGTTTGAGCCCGACTCAACTTCTTCCCGACTTTCTTATAAAACGAACTCGTTCTTGTTATAGTTGTTATAATTATTAAGCCTCGGGTCAGACCAAATCTGGGATACCCAAACCCGAGCCTAACCCACTGGTCATTTTTTTAAAAATTGTGTTCGAAGTTCGGTAAACCTAAACCTGGCTTATTAACTTCAGACCGTCTATCTGTTCAAAACGACATTTTGAATCAAATTAGAGTTGTCCCGTTGACTTACCTTAACTACTATATGTTCTTTGGTTAACTTGGTCGAAGTTCATTCATGTATGTTCGCAGGTTCTAACATCAATCTTAAATAACAAAATACAAAGGTAATAAGACACAGCAATTCCTCGTCCTAAGGCCTAGGAGGAGCTGACTCTTGTTTTTCTCTCCATATTGCATGAACTTCATCAGTACGAAACCTCTGGGTGAAAGTAGAGTCCTCCAATGGAGTTGTATAACCATGAGCAAAAGCAAGAAGGCCAGTATATGCAATCATAGCTCCATTATCGATGCAGTACCTCTCATCTGTGGCATACAGAGCCCCACCCCTCTCACCACACATTATTCTCATCATCTCCTGCAAACGCTCATTGCAACCCACACCACCAACAATCAGAACATCTTTTTTGTCGCAATGTGCCATTGCACGTTCTGTGATCTCCACGAGCATCGCAAACACCGTCTCCTGCACAATATCATATGATTACATCCATCAATATGTACATGTCCTTTGGGCATGGATTTGTAACAACAGTGCCTGCTCATGATTCCTGATATAATTTTACCTGCAGCGAGTAGCACAAGTCTGCTGGGGTGCACTCGTTATTTTTGAGCTTTTCCTCAGTGGTAGTTTCAATATAGCTCAATATTCCACTGAACGAAACATCCATTCCTTTAACAACGTAAGGCAGGTCTACTAATTTCTCTCCTTTCTTAGCAAGCTGATGAAGAATATATGTAACTTTGACAAAATAACACAAACATGACTAGCAGCAAACAGTATCAAGGAACACATTTTTTAATCTGATGATATCTCAAATAAGCATACAAAATCGAAGTACATAGTACTCACAACCCCAATAGATTACTCAAAAAGAGATGTACAAATAGCAATAACTCTATCAAGACATAAAACCACAGCAAGTATGGCCCAATAATAGCAAGTTATTGACTGACATCAAACAGCACCACTTTCTTTGAATAATGGTTAGGGCTTGTGCTTCCGTTTATCCCCTTAATCCAAAGCTATATGGCCATACAGTTGACATAACAATGGGCGCCAACTTTTTTTAAACGAACAACATGTTTAGGGCCAAATAAAGCCTAAATTCACAATGATTAATCTTGATGAAGTCGGCATGGTGTAAATGGCACATGGCTCATTTAAGTTCAAAACAAATTAAGCTCAGCCAACTCTACTAAAGAACAGTGAAAAAAGGAATTCCTCAAAACGAAAATTTGAAGCCAGTATACCTGCTCAATGTTATATCCAGGAGCTGGATCATTTGAGAGCTGCAAGACCCTAGCAAACCGATCCAAACAATTTCCTACAGCAATGTCAATAGTCTCTCCAAAGATTCGGTACTTTCCTTCACTATATGCAATTACCTGTGTATTCCCACCACTGACATATAACACAACAGGGTCATCTGCTCCAGTCACAATCCTACCCATCTCAATATGAGCAACACAGTGATTAACTGCAACAATAGGCTTCTTCCACAACTGTGAAAGAACCCTAACGACAATAGCAGAAACTTGTAATGGTGCTCCCATCCCAGGTCCCTTCGTGTAACAAAGGCAGTCAATTTCTCCAGGGGTTAACTTTGCATCATCTAGAGCTTGTTTAACTAATGGAAGAACGTGTTGCAAATGATGTTGGGCAGTTTCACGTGGTAGAAATCCGTGCCCAGGTGGGGTAATATAGGTGTGCCTAGGATTCGATAAAATCGACCCATCTAAGGTAACAACCCCAACAGCTATCTTGTTGGCAGAACCCTCAAATCCTAGAGCTATTAATTGCTTCATTTTGATGAACAACAAGTAAAACCTGCAATTCAACCCCAAAGCCAAGAGTTATATGGACATGCAAATTAATAACCCACAAGGAGTAAAGATTATTGAAATTCTTCTTAAACATGAAGAAAAACGAAATCTTTTTGGAGCAAGTTCAACGATCAAAGAAATATGTAAGCCAGCAAACTATCACATAGTACAGTGAAGATTCTGAGAGGTAAGGCCCCGTTTTAGAAACCATTTCCTAACACGAAAAAACAGAAGAAAATGAGAAAGCAACCCAAAACAAAATCAGCGCAACCCCTTGTCCCTAAGTAGTCAGACTATTACAAAACCAGAAGTCCCTATAATTATCTTAGTAAAACACATTAAACGAGAAGAAAATAAAGCACAAACATACACAAAAGAAAGAAAAGTAAACAAGCAAATGGTGAGAACGAAGAAAGCTAGAGTGATGTGGGTTGTCGAAGAGAGAGAAAGAGAGTTGATTTACCGGTGAGGTGCCGCGGATAGACGGCGGTGACTTGGGAGGATTGGCGGAGTGGTAGGTTTCGTCCCAGAAGTTGGGAGTTCAAATTTTCAATAAACCTATAGCAACTGAATAGTGAATACAGTGTTATAAAACAAATTAAAAAACTAAAGAACGTGGACCATCGCTAGGCGCTCCTTTGCTCCTCCCTCCACAATTCGGATCTCCGGCATGACCCTATCGTCCAATGCGGTTACGTTCGGTTTGAGCCGCTTCGCTTCGTTTTCAGCAATTATGGGTCAAGGGAAAGGTTTTTGGTTTAAAGTTTGTTTATTTCTCATGTTTTCACTTTCGTTTAAAGATCCTAAATTTATTTTTGGTTTAATTATAAAAAAAAGTCTAAGCTTTTGTGAGTTTTTTAATTATAATTCGAAATTTAAAAAATAACAATAAATGTCTAAATTTTTATTTTTTTAACTCTAGTCCAAATTTAAAAAATTGGTAATAAAATACTTAAAAATTCAAAATTTTCAATTTTAGAGTGACGCTAATATTTTTGTTAAGTTTGCTGATATAATTTGTTACGTATTTCAAAAACCTTAATTATTAATATATAAAAGTCAAAATTAACACAACAAATAAAGACTAACAAAACGACGTAGTTTAATCACAATTAAAACGACGTCGTTGTTTAAAAATGACTTAAATCAAATTACGCAGCTCCGATAACCTTATACTTTAATTTTATTTTTTTTATTTTCAGTTTGTTATCTCAATGCCTTCACCCTTCGATTTTTAGATTATAAAGTCCTATCACACGGACGGCATTAGAAGAATGAACGAAAAATGAAGAGTTTACTAATATAATACACTGTAATGTGAGAATAGTTTAAAACATTAAAAGAACAAATAAATAGCAAAACGTTAAGGAAGAACAATAGATAACCTCAAACTAAAATTAAAAACAAATTAAAATTTTGAACATTTTATTGTCACTTTTTAAAATTTAAACTAAAATTTAAAATTTAAAAATTTAAACATTTTATTACTACATTTTAAATTTTAAGTTATAATTGAAAATTTGAAGAAAGATTGAATATTTTTTAATTAACCCTTTTATCTTCACGACCATTAGGGTTTTTCAAGTCTGATTACAATTGAGCAATTGGGATTTTATCCGCTAACTTGAATTGGTGATTGACAGTGAGAAATAATCAACTCAAAGAGAAGAACAAATAAAAATGTCAAAACAAGATAGAGAGAAAAATAAATCATTTACATGCTAGCTATACAGAACACGAAATGCAATGGGTATCTATCAATTGACGAGCAGTTCCTTGGGACATACTTGTGTTTATGGTCTTCCAATCAATCCCAGAACAGACCTTCCAGATTTATAGCACAACCACAAGAAGATAAGCTTCTGGATGACACGATTAGAGCTTCCCTCTCTACATCCACCCCATTATGATCCAAAAGGAGGTCGTTCATTTATGCTTATCCAAATATACTTTATATGGTTACTAATCAATCAGAACATTTTGATAGACTATAACCACCTACATACCTAAAAAAGACTAGAACAAGGTTAGCCCCAGATACAAGAATACACAATACCCCCAACCACAGTTCTATGCAACACTTTCTCCAATTTTTGCTGCTTTGGGGAAAATGAATGGATCAAAAATTGCTGGAACTATGTCGACAATTCTGCTGCTGCTCCTTACTCTCCATATCCCTCACACTCTCTACTATGTGCTGGATTTTCTTTGATAAACACTCATTATGCTCCTCAATATGCTTGAAAATCAGTTCCAGATGCCTTTTGTAGGTTGCGGCTCTTTTCTTCTCTATCGTCAGCTGTTGCGACAGTTCCCTGATTTTGTCATGCTCATTCTTCCAAGAAAAGGAGACTAAAATAAGTTGTGATAACAAAATAAGAAATACGACTAAGATCAAAGCAAGAGTTCAAGGACAAAAACAAAGATCCGATAAGATCAATCTAATTATGCATGCCTTCATCTCGTAGCACCTACTTTTGATATTAGTCCAATCAATCCAATTATAAAATTCAGCAGTTGAAATTCGAATTGGTTGAAAGAGACGGGATCATAGCTGCAAAAGCGCATGTGAAATCCCCCATGTACACCTCTGTATGCAAAACATGTGTGACAATCTTGGCAACAGAAAAGTTTCCAAGCCTACCCAATGGCGACAGTATCTGTATGTTGCAGAGCAACTTAAACAATACTTACCCTTGGAAAATAGACATGGAAGTTTAGAGTTATAAATTTGATGATTCGGTGTCAAGTGTGACCATGATTGTATTAATCCAAGGAATGTAGCAATTAAGACAAATGTGGACAAATAGACAAATCGATACAACAATATCGCCATGAATGATTAACAGACTTGGAGAACTAACATATCGCAACTATCAAATCACACAAATAATAGCCACCCACAGATAACGAGAAAACCAAATTGGCATTCTATCACTATATATGGCGTGCAACTGAGTTGTGAAGGGATGAGCTTTCCCGTAATAACATAGCCTTTTTCCTTTTATAATGTCCAATCATTCAATTTCCTCCTTAAAACATACAGTTCTTGTCATAGTCCTACAGTTCATGTTCATAAGATTTGTTTCTGACAGCCTCTCCAAAACTTGTTACAACAAAAGATGGGTTGATTCGTGTTCATGGACCAGTATTTGCAGACCCCCAAAAAAGTATTCATGATAACAACGACAATTAGTAAACATTAGGTGGAGACCAGCAAATCCATCAATTACAGAATGCCAAGTGTGTTGGTAACAATCTTCTAAATACCTACATAATTGAATCCAAAAGTCTTTATCTAAAATCATAAGAGCATCCTTTTTACCAATGTATCTTTAAAAAATGGCAACCAGGAAAAATCCATGTTACCTATACAGCAACCAATAAATTCATTTTAGTCCCTCTCTTTATAAAGTGTACATTTCATCCTACTAATGCTTTTTCTCTAGAAAGAATGAGAATCTGATAAAAATTGTCTAGAAGAACAAGTCTTGCACTGTCCAACCATGCCAAGAATATAACTGCACAATATTCAGAATCAGTTTGAACGCCTTCAAGAATAATTTGACGAAATATTGGCAATTGTGAACTACCTTTGAACGCACAATCAAACAAGAAGCTGTCCAAGTTAACCTAAAAAATTCTCTGTACTTATTTGAGCAAAATAAGGATGTTAGAAAAGATGTTTTAAACATAAACTCAATCGAAACGTAATTTAGCAAGAAGAACCAGGGCAGATAGGACACATAGTTGAATTCAGTTAAGTGGCTTAATTTGTGTAAGTAACAAAACAAAGTGATTTTCATAGGGATACCTGTAAAATCCTTACCAACTGAACTAAGCATATAAAGATCGCACCAATTAAGTTTAGTTTTAAGAACTCCAAACGATTAGAAAGAAAACAGATCAAGAACTTACTGGGTATTGCTCATATATACAATCTCTTCGGCCTTTACCGGGTGTCAGGGAATGAGTATGCTCTTTCACAAACTTTGTGACAACCCATTTGCCAGAACTAACTTTCCTCACTAAAATCATTGCCCTGCAACCAACCCTTGTCTCTGCCCTTTGTCTTACAATTTTTTCCCGCTTGTCAGGCATTCTAAAGCCCTCTTTATTACAAACAAGGGCTCGGCCAATGGCAGTTCCATCACGCCTTGAACGAGAGAGTTTGCTTACCCGGATGACAAATCCCACCCTTGTAGCATAGGTATTGTAAAATGCATGTGCAGCTGCCTCAGATTCAAATTCCTGTCCTACATAGGGCTCATCTGGAGGACCCATAGGTAAACCTGGAATACCATCAGGAATGGCATCATTATCCAAAGACTCCTTATCCATTTTATCATCTTCATCCTGTTGAAACTCCCCTTCAACAGAACTTGCACCAAGTTCACTTTCATCACATGCCTTAATAGTAATGTTGTGCACCTGTGCATTTCCTATTATCTCAGTGTTACCGTCACCATCAACCCCGAAGTCCACTGCATTTAGATAGAGACTATTTGAATTATTATCATGTCAATAAAATGTTTATCATATGCCAAAATGCAGAAAGAAAGGTCATGTCTCACACACCCACAAACTCACTCTATCTTGTTATTTAGAACAAGGAACAATAGTATGTCCAAGGTTTGAGGTCAGGACCAATTAATTTGAGAAGTGTGCAAGAGCCATAAAAGAAACTAACCAACCTCAACAAAAACATTAATTGATGAAATTGAAGTCCTAATCATTATTAAAGATCTCAAGCAAAATATAACACGATAATATGAGAAAAAAGAGCAAGATATGCAATTGGTGTGGCTCTAAATTCTTTTCTCATTTATTATACAGCAAAAAATACTCCACACCAGAAAGCAATATCGCTGGGAAGTGCAAACTACACCCTTCTGGTTCTTTTCAATTTTTTGGATCTTCAAATGGTCTGACTTCACAGCCCACAAACCAAACCATACAAATATGCATCACAAGTACAAATATAAGGAAACCAAATGATTGCTTTGAGACCAGGAGAAACTTCTACTCACTCCACTAAGGTAGCCTCAAAAACCCTTCCCAATTGCTGAAAACCTGTGCGAAAAAGACAAGGATAATGATAAGAAACACTCCTCACATAACAAACTAAGAAGGAAATCTTACCACACCGATCAAACATTGTCTAAGGTAAAGAAAAATCAGTCAAAGAAATCATTTAATAGAAATAGCTGCAAAACCTTAAGACAAAAATGATGTAATTCCTAGACACAAATCAAGCAGTTTCCCTACAGTACGAGCTAAATCCAACAAACAAAAATGCACATAAGCAAACTACAAATAATTTACTTCCAAGAAAACTCCAAACTACAATTACATTTGCACAAGCCACAACCCAAAATTGTTTTGCACCTTTAACCAAAAGCTAAATAAACCCCTATAATAGTTCCTCTCTTTTACAAATGCAACACATGATTGAAACCTAAACATGAAATCAATACCAGCCCAGTGACCCGAAGGGGTAAGGATAGGACAAGCAGATACAGCAAATTTTGACATTGATGACCTGCTATGTCCATAAATTTGAAAAGCATGCATTCTTTGCTACAAACCCAAAACCACAACAAACATGCAGCTGAATTTAAACAAAAAAATTGAAGATCATTTATGCACCCGCAGTTTTGCAGTTGAAAGACAAAGCCTTTAACAACGAGATTCCCTCTATCTGCATTGTTGAAGAGGGAAGTGAAGCAAATGAAAAATACCCAATAAACCCAATTCAAATGGACATGTTAAACCCATAAAGCCAAAGCAAACACGTCCAAGTAAGCTGCAGCATTGGCACTCCAAACAACCTAAATTTGACATAAATTGGCCGTCGAAACATTCATATACAATCAAGAAAGCTAAATTCACAATTGTATGCTCGTGAAATTCACAACCTTTACACACATGTCGTTCCAATTACCACAACAGACCAACTAACACGAACAATAAAATTACAAATGTCTTTAAAATCCATAAAACAAAAAAAAATCGGGAAAAGAAACAGCAGATGATGAAAAGAACGAGGCAAGGACTTCACAGTGTTTGGGCGGCGTCGTTATGAGGCTTCGCGATTTAGATGGAAACTGGATAGAAGGGCGGCGGCTAAACGACGTTGGGTTGGCGTTCGTTATTTCCAAAGATTGAGAAGAAAATGAATATTCGGGAGACCGACGGGTCGATTGTAGGAAGGGGGTGTCGGGACACAGATGGGACGGACTACGGAGGATTGTTTCTGACACCTTTGTTGCTTTCGTTTTCTTTCTGTTTGTCAAAAAAAAAACACAGAAAAGGAAGAAGATAGGGGCTTTATTGTGATTTCACTTTTTTATGGGATTTTCTTTTGTTTTTATGCGCCCTTTTTCTCTCTTTCGCTGTACAGTTTAATTTAACGGCAAAATCCGAAGCCATTGTCAAAATTCTTACTCATCTCCTCCTTCCTCTCTAAATGGCAAAAGCTCTGTTACGTGGCATACAAAGAGCTTCCTCACTTCTTAAGCCATTGCCATCTCTAAAACCTTCCTCTCTCAGGTATTCTCTCTTATGCTATTCCATGTGGGCACTACTTATATACATATTTTAATTAGCTGGTTTGGTAGTGTTGGGATTTGGTAATTGAAGTGGCAAGAGAAGTACGAAGAGACTACCGTTTAGTTCAATTGTTAGTATTTCTTGGGAGACTCAGGGTATGGAATGTTTGTGAATGCTTTCATATCCTCCTATTGCCATAAGATTGGTTCTTATTCACTTCCTTTGCTAATTTCATTCGCAGTTGGCAGATATTGCAATGCCAAGAAATAGTTTTTTCTCAATCTAGACACCCTAGTCTGCCAAACCCAACTAAAGCTTGGTGGGATTTTAGAAACTTGAGCTATGGTAGGGTGAACCTTGTGTTGTCAGAGGGGAAACCCAAGTTCGAAATTCACGAAGTTGATCCTCCGAAGAAGGATAAGTGGAAAACGAAGAAGAGATTTAAAATGCAGAGGAAGAGAGAAAAGCAGAAGAGAAAAGCGGCCAATAAAAAGGACCCGCGTCGGCTTACTGTCAAGGGCAAGAAGAAGAGATTCGACAATGCAGAAGATAGAATTAAGTACAGGCTTGAGAAGGTGAGCGTCACTCACTGTTTTCCCGGTTCTATTTGTTGCAAACAGATTTATTTTAGATTCAGTTGTTTACATACTGGAGTCACATTTTGATTTAAGGCATAAGAATTGAGTGGATCTAACTAGCTTAAGATTAATGAATTCTCTGTAATGCTCTTTTTGACAATTTGATGCTTACTAAGAGATAAATTTCGACGTTCCACTTGAAACTTTCAGCATAATCTCTTATTGCTTACTACGTCCACAGCATATTCCCTTCTAGAAGTTAAACCTAATATTCTTAGGCTATATTTGGTTAGACATAAAATTTTTAATAGAATGGAACGGAATAGAATGGAACGAAACAGTTTATAATGGAATGGAATGTAAATGAATGTAAATATTAGAAAATTGTTGTTTGGGAGGGATGGAAGGTTTCATAATGTAATATAATGAAATGTTGTTTGGACGGAAGGTTTATAATGTAATATAGTGTAAAGTTGTTTATCATTTTACATTTTATCTTAAACCCCCCATCGGAGGTTTTCCATTTTTACTATTTAGGATGGAATGAGATGTAATATAAAACCCTCCACTTTCATCTCATTCCATTCTATTCCATTATAAACCCTCCTCTCAAACAATAGAATAATATTCCATTCCATTTCATTCCATTAATAAACCCCCAACTAAACATAGTCTTAATTCAACAATTAGTAGTTAGTGAATCAGTTAGAATAGCTTTAGTTAGCAGAAGTAAAATAGTAAGTCAGTTAACTCTAGTTATATTTTTTGTTTTGGTTACCACATCAGAATGCATGTAAATATTTGTTCTGTTTCTTTTCGGTTGATGAGAATAGAGCAATTCTTCTTACTTCCTTGTTATTCTTTTCATAAATACTAAAATGAACTTTAAAGTTTAAAATTGCAACTATATCCCATTATTATCCATATATACCGGAAGATACAATGGGACTCTGTAGGCAAAAATGTAGATATTACACACGTTATGAATGTCTGGAGATGGGCTCGTGTTTAGTGGGCATTAGCAAGTTTATATAGATGGCTGTAATGGGATAGTATGCTCTTTCCTCTTCTTCTTATGCCTTTAAAATGTGGTTTGGTCAAACTATGGAGCACTCACCTTTGCAGGGGATGTCAGTGCAGTGAACAATAGATTTACCAGCAGTTTCCCAGTTGTTGAAGCCAAGTTTCAAAACCATAACGTTCTTACTTCCCCTATCATCTTTCATCATCTCAAGATAATTGGCAAACCTTCTAGCATAAGTTGGGCCTCGGACCTGTAAAAAATGTATCCATAAGCTCCTAAAGCAAGTGAATCATAATGCCACAATGAAAAGATTGGACCATTAAGGAGGGAAAGAACTGGAGCCATTTGGAGCAATTCCTAAATCTATTCCACAACCGGACTAGTTCTCATTCCACATGATAAACTGGTTTACTAAGCTCCATAAATGATATGGTAAAGCATGCATCTAATGTGGGCTCGAAATTACATTAGCAAAAGAGAATGCATTTTGCAAGAAAGGAAATTGATATCCCTACTTAGATTAATGAGTGGGTCTAAATAGCTTAAAATATCAGGTCTCTTTAATTGTTTGACAATTTGATCAATGTGCTTCGTAAGAGAAATTTGGATTTTGCTCTTGAAACTTTTAGTATAAAGAATATCTTCTTGCTTACAGTGTCCACAGAATATGATTGCCCTTGTTAGCTTTATTCTTACAATTGCCTTCCTTATCCAAGATGATGGGTTAAGAAGCACTTCAGTAGATTATGTTTCCTTTATTGTAAGGAACAAAGTCTACATGCATTAGGTTCACTTCGTGATGAGAACATTGTACAATGATCTCCACAGACCAAGAACTGCAATATGGACTCTTAAATTTTCAAACTGACTACTGAGTTTGATGATAATTAATCCCATATTTCCCTATGAGTTAGCTACTCAAGTATTTATGGGAAGTATAAGAAGTTTCAAGTGGAAATGCAACAAAGGGACAAAGTTAGATGTATCTTATCTCATAGCTTCCTTCTTCAATATGATCACATGTTACTCACTTTATGCTTATTAATTAATGGGCTGCCAGAAATAAGTCTTCTTTGAAAGTTTCCTCTTCATGCTTGTCCTCTTATTAAGCTTAGACTTATCTGCATAGGTGTTTAAGTGATTAAATTTCCACTGTGTTCATATATACAGGCTAAAATCAAGGAGGCCCTACTGACTGAAAGACTTAAACACTATGAAGTTCCTAAAGCTCAGGGCCCTGAGGTCCATCCACATTATCTAACTGGTGAAGAGAGACATTATCTTAAGAAGATGGCCCAGAAAAAATCTAATTATGTGCCGGTTGGCAGAAGAGGGATATTCGGGGGTCTTATCCTTAACATGCACATGCATTGGAAGAAACATGAAACTGTAAAGGTCATTTGCAAGCCGTGTAAACCTGGCCAAGTGCATGAGTATGCTCGGGAAATCACAAGATTAAGTGGGGGAATAGCTATACAGATTATTGGAGATGACACCATCATATTTTATAGAGGGAAGGATTATGTGCAGCCTGAAGTTATGTCACCAATAGATACACTATCCAAAAAGAAGGTGTGTGATTTTGAACTTCCAAAAAATCAACGGCCTATCACTGCTATTTCAATTATCTTGTATATTGTTGTCATTTTCATACCCAATGCAAATTGTGCGATAGAACTGGTTGATTAAATGCTTGTCTCTCTACATCTATAACCTTCATTTGTATTTCCATTAGCGTTAAGTGCTTCAATCTTAGAAGTGTAAAAGTAATTTCCCTTGCGTTCATTGGAGTTCTTTTTCTCCTCTTTTATATCTTGCTTTTTTTTTCCTTCAAATAAGCTGACATAGTGAAGTAGAGGGTTAGTATAGTTACTTATAATCTTAAAATGTATGGAATCGATCTTTTACAAATACCAGTCTGTGAACATTTTTAGAGAAATGATTCTCATATTAAATTTTTTACTTCACTTGGCTAGTGGGGTGGGTAGTTACAATCTTGTGACAAGTAGAAGGTTCATGATTATGTTTCTTTGAACGAGATGAGATAACAAGAGAGATTACATGACTCTTTTGTCATCTTGACCACTTACTAGTTGGTAAAGATGTGCTACATTTAATGTCTATCCTGAAGACAGAAACTGTGTTAATTACCTAATAAAGTTGAACTCTTAGCCACAGTATTCATGAGCTTTGCAGTTGCTCACTTCCCTTGGCATTGGAATCCTAGATTAAGATGCTGAACGTGGGAAGGGCGAAGTAAATCAGTAGTCTAGAGTAGTTGTTTCTTAGCCTATAATGTTAAGCACCAATGTTTGTGGACATGTAAAGTCATTTCCTCGGGAGTAAATCAGTAGTCGAGAGTAGTTATTTCTTAGCCTATAATCTTATGCACCAATGTTTATGGACATGTAAAGTCCTTTCCTCTGGAAATTGCTTTGGACCTTTGCCGCATTCTCACATATTTCCAAAATGTTTTCTTTTTGAAATCTGCATGAATGACATGTGATGCAACTGCAGAAAAGGAAATTCTTTTTAAAATCTTTTCACAGAAGGGAATTTCATATTGCATTTGGTTGCCTTTTATCTCCTAATGACGAAGATTGATATCCTGCAAGGTTTCTTTATATACTATCTGTCAAAAGTCCTACTAAAGTTAAAATTTCCTTCACTTTGCAGGCACTGGAAAAATCAAAATATGAGCAGTCGCTAGAGTCCGTGAGGCACTTCATTGCAGTTTCAGAGAAGGAACTGGAACTCTACTACAGGCATAACTCACTCTATGCTTGTCAAAATAACAACGATCCTGCTTTCTTCTCTGAAGAGTTCAGGGAATCAGGGAAATCTGAAAGGGAAAGCAACAATAAGATTTACAATGTCGTTTCCCTCCGTCCTTTGAAAGTGGAAACAGATTCCACTGATAAAGAACTGTCAGAAACTGAAGATGGTTTTGAAGATGGGTGCCTGTCCATGTCCGCAAGTGAATCAGATTCTGAAGAAATATTAAATCAGGAAGACTTAGAAGTCGAAGGTTGCCCTTCAACAGATGTAAGGTCCTCCACGATTTTGAGTCCATCATCCATGTGTATGAATTATTCAGATACTGAAAATGAATATTGCCTAGAAGAAACGAACAATGGGCATGAGAATCAAACTTAAAGATCTGATCTTTTCTTGTTGTCACTTTCGTTACTTCCTGTTAATAAGCGAAATGAGTGATGACCTTAAGAGCTACTGCGGCAATTTTAGTGTTGCTTGTGTCGTTCAAAAATGAAAGTCTTTCCAGTAGTGATTATTTGCGATTACCAAGATTTGAAATACTAAGAAAAGATCCATATAACACAGCATGATTGCTATTGCCTTTAATCCTTACATACTGAAACTAAGCCAAATGTGTCTTAATCCACAACTTATTGTATATTTGTTTGTCGATTATCTGTAATGCCTGATCTAAAGCCCAACTACCTTCAACAATGAAATAATGTCATTTTGCTTCGACATCTTTTTTAGCTATAATCACTTAGTGAGAAGAAACAAAATGATGTCGTTTTACACTTCTATTAAACTTAAAGCAAAACGATATTTCTCTTTTTCTTCACCTTTGTCACTTCTTTGATCTCTCTCTATTCTCTCTCACCCTCACAATCGTCGTCAGTCCGTCACTCATCAACTCTCGCTATTAATCGCCACCCCTTTGCAGCACCAGTCGCAGTCATCACCCAGCCCACCCCTTCCCCCTTCGTCGCCCCTCTAGTCTCCAATTGTCACTTTGCATTGCCGCCTTGTTGCCATATTTTTTACTTATCTTCACCATCTACCCATCACCAAGGTAAAATACATGTGGTGTTTTGTGAAATATTGAAATTTCTAAGATTGCTGCCCTTGGTTAGGTGTCTTTGTAGACTTACATAGGTGTGTATGTGACCGTATAAGTCATTGTGTGTTTTCGCAGACTTACAATCGTGTCACAAACACAAACGAACATATATGCTTTTTCGCAGACTTACACAATTACTTATACATGGGCATTATAGAGTTACTTATACAATTAATTAATGAATTTCTAATTAAACAATATATATATTATATTAGAAATAAGTTTCTAATTAAATTGAAATTATGATTATATGACTTAAAAATAAGTTTTTAAATCATGACTTAACTTGATTAGTTCCACGTTTCTAATAAAAATGAAATAATTATAATTTTATATGAATTATGTTTATTTGTGAATGTCAAGTTTGATTTTGTTTGAATTATTAAAACATATATTATATGAATGTTAACTCACTTTTTTTTAAGTACAATAATTGGTCTTCAAATGTCATACGAATGATAATTGAGAACATATGTACTCTTTCTATTTTATAGATAATTGAACATCAATTATTCGCAATGTGTGTATGTGTGTGATAACATTGACATGTATTATACTATTAGTTTCTATGGAAATTTTGTGTTTCAGTTATACTAATCCATCAAAGAATATTTTCGTTGAACTCAACAAGAGTGAGAAATTAAATAGTGACAATTATAAGATTTGGAACATGAAAATCCAATAGGTATTAGAGGAGCAAGAGGCTCTCAAACCATTTAACATAACCATGGACATTTCTGAGGAAGGCCATACGATCGAACACAAATTGGACTATGATACTTATGAAATACGGAGGAAAAAGAACTCATTTGGCTCGTATTACGTTGTTGAGTAGTATAGATAATAATATTATACATGAGCTTTATAAGTATAAAATTGCTAAGGAGATGTGGTCTATTTTAGCTACACATTTTAGAGGGACCTCAGTGACAAAAATGAAGTCAGTCACTATAAAGTTTGACACATATAAGAAATATATGAATCACACAATGCAAAAAAATTTGAGACACATGTTAAACATGATAAGTGAGTTACATGATGTTAGTCACAAACTATTAGATGAATAATAGGTTCAAGTTGCAACATGTTCATTACCTCAAACTCAAAGTTGAGAGCATATAGAGGTGAATCTAACTCATTATGAGAGCATCAAGAAGATGGAAGATGCTACGAGGCATCTCTCTTGGTTCTAGCTCACATGAAGCTGTGAATAAAAAACATAAGCATCCTGGTAGGCCTCAATGGAAAAAAGGTTAAAAAAATACTCACTATACTCGAGATTTAAAGAAGAAAAATGGGTCTAACATGGAAAAGAAAATGTCTTTTCAAAAAGCAGATCATGAATAAAGTCAAGTGCTTTAATTATGACAATAAGGCCACTTTGATCATGATTATAGTGAGCTCAAAAGGTACAATCTTAATATATAAATGTTTGTTTTGTATATGTCTATTGTTTATTTTTTTAATGCTTGTACCTATTTTGTAACACCCCACTACCATAAATTATATACCGAAACACCCTGAGGACATTTCAGTATATAATCTATAATAATGGCGTGTTAACTATCACACCTTCACTTATAACATGGCAATATATCCAACTCATTCATTGCTGGACCCCGTTTTCGGAGCCCAACTATCCAGAATATCATAAAACGTGAGCTTAATACCCTGTAGGGTTATTTCAAAGAACCCTTATTAGCTAACTGTCCGGAGTTATATAACGTGGCATAATCCAATGAAAAACACCTTAACCATTTTTGACTCATCTTCATTCTCTGATACCATAAGTGTTGGACCCCTTTTTCGGAGCCCAACTCATGTTCTGATACCATAAGTGTTGGGACCCCACCCCTTGCGAGACACGTAGCCGACGTCCTAAGTGACAGCTGGACACGTATCCCACAAGGGTGGAGTGCCCTTACCGGGACAATCCTTGAATTGAAACTTCATCTTGACCTCTTCTTAACATCTTGTCCCTCGACTTGTACTTAGTCTAAGTCCTTAACTGTTTCTTGATCCTTGATAACTACTTCTTGTTGAAAAACCTTTATTTAATTAAATTTTGTAACTAACTTCAGCTAAACAACTGTCTAATGTAATGGCCTTAACTTCTTCTTTGTATCGTTTGTGATCGGCCCATCATCTGAATTTGCTTATGATCTACGTCGTATCGTCTGTGGTTTATCGCCTGTAGTTGACTTTCTTCGTCTATATTGACCACCCATCGTCTGTGTTCTATCTTCTGTGGTTGTCTTTCTATCGTCTGGGTTGACCACTTATTGTCTGTCTTTCTATCGTCTGACTTTCTATCGTCTGCCTTAAGGCGTGTCATCACAGACGATTCCTTGCTTCTGTGTTCTGACGTGTCGTCTGTGTGCTGACGTGTCGTCTGTGTGACGTCAGCACAAACGATACACTTCGTCTGTGTTTTCCTTTACCTCTGTGCGTGACGTCAGCACAGACGATACTCTTCGTCTGTGTTTTCCCTTGCCTCTGCCTTACTTAATGCAAACATAAATCCTCTCAACCACTCTCAATTGTTCAAATCCAGGGTCAAAATACACAAACATAACCATCAACTGCTTCTCAAAGCCTCAAATTCATTTGATCAACACATGCAACGTGAAACTTAACGGTGGTCACAATCATAAGCAGAACATATATATATTTCATTCATCCTCGAACAAATATTAGTTTTACAACGTTTTAGAGGGCATTTCGAGCCCCTTTACAACATAGTTCAAATTACAAGGTTTCAAAGACTGGAATTTGGTCAAATGCATCTAAAGCATTGTTCTGCAGAACTAACTTCAAAACAAAACAAAATACGCACACTGCAGTGATTTGCCTTGACTCTTGACTTATACACTTTCTTGTTCTTCACCTGAATGGGACATAGTTGGGAGGGGGTGAGCTTCTAGCTCGTGGGTAACAGGTTTATAATCAAGGAACAAGCAAAAACCCTTTTTTCAATTTAGAAACCACAGTGATTTTACTTGGAAAATCAGTAAATACTTATTTCTCAAAACCGTACTCAGTCA
>JAOQMS010000005.1:7351600-7371727 GCA_027563885.1 Erythroxylum longipes
AATAATATTTTTATATAGTTAATAATAAATTGTATATAATTAATAATAAAATAATAAAACTTTTATTATTTTAAAATTGAAAATATATAAAAAAATTATTTATTACGATTGTGACTTGATCTGTGACTTTTTAATTGGACATAATTTCTATTTTAAAATCATAACGTTAAATTTCTTGTAAAAACTATTTTAATATAAAAAGTATAATAGTTATTTATTATACATTACAATTACTTCATCCATTTTTTAAACAATATTTTACCACATTACATTATAATCCCTTCCATCTTTTCTAGATAATTTTTCACTATATTATATTTCATTCCTTTTATTATAAACTGTTTTATTATGCTGTATTTTAATGCATTCCTTTCCATTAATTAATTAACATTCGACTAAACAAAGCCTAAGGACATCAATAACGAAAGATAAGGAGAAATTTAATGAGAGTGGTTGCGAATTGGCCATACTTTGTTTCTTGAACTAAAAGACTGTTAGCTGTTGAAACATAACAAGAGTTTAAGAGAGAGAGTTGGTACCCACTTGACAAAACCAACAATGCAAAAGTCCCACCAATATGATTAAAACAATGGGTGTCCTGTCCCTACTTATTTACACATTCTTTCTTTCTTTCTTTTATTTTATCTTTCCACTTGTTCTCTAAAGTTTTACATTTCTCTATTAATCTAACGACATTGTTTTGTGTGACAATAATACTGATACCGTATACAGTCATTGATATATAATAAATAAAAGCAGAAAACACGTTGTATGTAATAAAAACATATCATAATTAGCATTCAAGTCTATAAGTAGTCCTCTCCTTCCTTCACTTCTCCTCTCTCCAAAGCCTCCATTTTCCTTCTGTCTTTCTAAACAGGCACCCAAGCACCTTCTTTTCTCTCTACAATGGCAGCCAATGGTATAGTCGACTCGTCGTCGTCCTTGATCGTCAGCTTCGGCGAGATGCTGATCGACTTCGTCCCCACTGTCTCAGGCGTCTCCCTCGCCGAGGCCCCCGGCTTCCTCAAAGCCCCCGGCGGCGCTCCCGCCAACGTCGCCATCGCCGTGGCGCGGCTCGGAGGACACGCTGCCTTCGTAGGCAAGCTCGGAGACGACGAGTTTGGCCACATGCTGGCCGGGATCGTTAAAGAGAACGGTGTGAACGGCGACGGCATCGTCTTCGACAAGGGAGCGAGAACCGCTCTCGCCTTCGTCACCCTACGCGCCGACGGAGAGCGTGAGTTCATGTTCTACAGGAACCCCAGCGCCGACATGCTCCTTCAACCAGAAGAGCTCAATCTCGAGCTAATCAGATCTGTGAGTAACCACTAAAAAGTAAATAAAATGGTCGGTTTTTTATTTTTTTGACCGGCAATCGTTTGGTTGTTAGGTTATGACACTACTTTATTTTTGGCGCCACGTCAGCAAGAGGATCTTGATATAGGGCGAGGATTCCAGCGGCGGATCCTTCGCTTTCGCGTGTGTCCTGTAGTGTGTGAGAGGTAGTGTGGAGAGTGAGTCTGCGAAATGTCCGAAAAAATTTAAGCAACGATAGTGGGAACATGACGAGATGTGAATATCATTAAGCTAGTCTCACTCGCGGGTGACATTGATTAGTAGATCTGGAAAATCTAGGAACTAAGTGGGACCTACTCAGGGATTTGTTCAAAATCTCATTTTGGATTTTGCTTTTTTTGAAGTCATCAGTTAACATTTTGTCTTTTTATTTTTTTTGGAAATGAGATGAAGTGTTTAAATTGTCCGAACTAATATTTCGTTCGTCAAGAAATGGAAAGATCTGATCTTCTTCTCAATGTGTTATGGGTCCGCAGTTTTTGCGTGTAATGAGGGCATGGATAATAATAATCTTGGCATTTTCCAAACGAAGCGGCAATTTACGCTAGACGCCGTGTTGTGTTGGGTTGTACAAAGACAGCTTCTTTTCCGTGGTAGGAAGAGAAATAGCCGTCTGAAATTTTATATTTGAGATGGGTATCTATGGTGGAGCCATCCTGTAGCTGTGGAGTCCGTGATTGTTCATCTATTAAGCAATTTATAAACCTGCGTTTCAATATGTTTTGGCATGTTTGTTGGACTTTGGACTAGAACATGATCGGACGGCTTTACCACGTTTTTGTTCGGTAATTGAAGTTTAAAGTAGACAATTCTCATCTAAGTTTATCAACTAGCTGACTGTGTGTTTGTGTGCAGGCTAAAGTTTTCCACTATGGATCCATAAGTTTGATAGTGGAGCCATGCAGATCAGCTCACCTCAGGGCAATAGAAGTGGCAAAGGAAGCAGGAGCTCTCCTTTCCTATGACCCCAATTTGAGGCTGCCATTGTGGCCCTCTCCTGAGGAGGCTCGTGAGCAGATACTCAGCATCTGGGAGAAGGCGGAAGTGATTAAAGTTAGTGATGTTGAACTCGAGTTCCTCACTGGAAGTGACAAAATTGATGATGCTGATGCCTTGTCACTTTGGCACCCGAACTTGAAGCTGCTCTTGGTCACTCTTGGTGAAAAGGGCTGCAGATACTACACCAAGGTACTTTAATTCATTGTTACGGCTTCAGATCTAAAATCTCTTTTCAACAAGTTTGACTTTTAGCTGTGAAGGTAGGTGGTGGATTTTTTTAGTTGCTTATGCAACATGCTAGCTGATGGCATGCTTTCTAGACAATGGGACCCCTTATTTTAGCAACCTCGCCTAACTCCACTAGATAACAATTTCTTGAATTTGAGAAAGTAATACGAGTAAAATAAACTTAAGAAACTTGACCCTTCATTTACACCAGGGGTCTAGTTCTGAGAATTGTTTTGTTTATTTTGGTTGGTTATATAGTCGCCTTTCTTTATGTCTCTTAATATTTTATCTGAGACATTTCTCAGGCTACCCTGATATGTTTCCAACCACCTCCTTGTTTAATTTTTTATATGCTGGTGCGTGGGTCTTTATGTCATCTTTAATACTAAAGAAGGGTGTTATGCATTAATTGAACTGCTAAGGATATACATACATAATTAAATTATTCTAATAAAGAAACTTGAATTTGGAATATCTTAACGTAACGAGTCCCATCTCTCCCTTAGGTCCTTGTAATCAGTCTATGGAAAATGCTTGGGAACTCCAGAAATCTTTATAGACCTAGTTGCTTTATTAGGCATTGTAAAGTCAACATTCAATGGACATATGCAATTGAAACTGTTCCCGCTCCATATTCTAACCAAAAGCTAGGTTCCTGGTGTACCAAGCATGTGACAACGTCATTTTCTGCATATTGTAAAGAAGTTGCCGAATCATTCTTGATATGCCCAATACTCACTCTTACTCTTGGTCTATCTTTAATCACAGAATTTTCATGGATCTGTGGGAGCTTTTCATGTTCAAACGGTGGATACAACAGGTGCTGGAGATTCATTTGTGGGAGCTTTATTGTGCAAGATTGTTGATGATCACTCCATTCTCGAGGTAGATTAACATCAACAACAGACTCAGTCCATTTACTACATCTGCTAGAATGACTTGCCAGTTGTTTCCATAGACATTATTGAGTAAATATTGTTTTGGTATGTAATTTCAGGACGAGGCAAGGTTGAGAGAGGCACTTACATTTGCCAATGCATGTGGCGCTATTACAACCACAAAGAAAGGAGCAATCCCTGCCCTCCCCACCAAGGCTGATGCCCTCAAACTAATTAAGGATACAAAGTAGAGTTTTTCTTCCCAATATCTGCATTTTCTTTTTTGTTTTTTCTGTCTTTTGTTTTGGTTTCATTTCGTATCATTAGTTTTTAGTTTTTCCTCCCAAAGCCAGATTCTAATCAAGAATTGCATGCATTTCAATCTGGATAGAAGTTTTCAGTCTCAGTCCTCCTTTCAAGTCCTTTTTTATTTTTTTTTTTGGCTTTTTTATCCCATGAGTGTAATGATGCAATGATGCAGAGACTCCAGCATCAGGGTCCTTGCTCTAATAAATTTCTAGTTGTTGTAAAGAAGTGAGATTACTGGTTGTGTTTTTCCTTTTCTGCCTCCTTTTCTGCCTTTTGAGTTAAGAAACGTTATTCTTAACGAGGAATGGAATGGAATGGATGGGTGGATTATCGTTGATGGGAAAGGACTTTGACATGTCAAGAGCTGGATGGAGGATGTTGAAAATGTGGTAGATTGTAACATCAAACTCCAAACTCACCAACCATGTTTGTAAGGTGAAGGTCTGACACTACCAAAACCCTACCTCCCACCAACCTGCACAGTTTACTTCAATTCAGACATCGCCTTTTGCTAAATTGATCATCCATAAGGGTTTAATTAAAGTTAATTTAAAGCAATAAAGAAGAGAGGAGATGGTCGCACTGGCTTAATATAGGATTCCAACACTTCAACAACGGAACGTATAATGCTTCAAAAGTTTTCTTCTCTTTTCGGTTAGTTTTATGACAAGACTACTTTACAAAACATGGATTGTAGATCTTTTTAGTCTGGTAAAAACGGCTAAGATCAACTGTTTTTATTACTCTATTCTTATCTAGTTGTATGAACATCTGTCCATTCATTTTATCAGTCCTATTTATTGAATGGACGGTAATGACAAGATCATGTGACTATAAATTTTTTTAGGATACCATAAACTTTGTGAACACATGCTCAAATCTAAATTATCTTCAACAATAGTCTGGTTCACCATGCCTCTGTTTCTCAAAGGAAAGGAATGCCTTGTCAAATGAGCACGCGTAATTGCTTCTTTTTTTTTTGGATACACGAAACACCCTGAAGGTCCTGTGTGATGAGCGGGAAATAATGTACAGCTATGGCCTGACGCAAATGAATTCCCGGAAATGTACTCGTAGCTAAGCACGCGCAATTGCTTCTAAAGGATGGATGTGTATGCCAATCTCCTTCCGTACTTAGCTGCGTAAGCTTGTCGTGTTGGAACTTGTGGACTCGACCCTCGTATTTGTACAACAGCGGAAGCCTAATTATCTTTTTTTCTTTATCCTCAACGCCAGATCTTAAGGTGAGTAGGGACAGTAGTGAATTTTCAACTCGATCAATATCTACACTATTCGACTCGAAAAAATAAACATGGAAGCTAAAAAATAGATTTTAAATGGATGTTAAAAAATATATATAGATATGAATTTAAATATGAGTCTAGTGATAATCTAAACCGATAGACATCCATATCCTACTCTTTTTTTATTAACTCTATTTTTTCTATTTTTTCTTAAATATTTATGGTTAAATATAATAAAATATTAATATTTTCTAAAAAAAACAACTTTAAAATTCTTACTTTATTTCCTAGCCCTCACCTTTTTCATCATGTTTTACTTTCTTATAGGATGATAACAATGCAAATGATATAGAGATAGAATTTTGAATATTGTGGAATTCACGCAAAGACAATTTGAAGCTTTAAATATTTCAGTCTAGTTCTTAATTGTGAAAAATATATGTTGTATTTACATTATGATTTTTATTATTTCAATTTTATAGTTTTTTAAGACATACAAAACTTATTATTATTAAAATAATTTTGATTTAGAACATTAGCAAAAATCTGTTCTTTACATTTTCCATTTAAAAGTTATATTTTTATGTGCTATACAACCCGATAGATATCTAAAAACTCGAACAATCCAATAAATTTGGATACGATTAGTAAATCATAAAAACCGATGGATATGAATATAGATATGAGTTGAAACCCTACCAATTGCCATCCTTAGTAAGGGGACCGTAAGTCGGTGGCGACACAATTTCCTCGTTTGAAATAAAAAAGCTGTAACTTTTAAAGACGTCGTTTCTTTCATTGAACTGGGAAATAATATTTGTTCATTGATGAAGCTATGTGGATAAGGAAATGCCTTTATGGTTGTGGATTGCTGAACCATGTGGAAAGTAAATGCATCTCCAATATTTAAGTTCTCAAGGTGATACACCCCAGTCGAATTCTACAGTTTTACTCGACCTCCTCCGACTGTAGTTATTGTGTTTTGTTTTCCAGAGATATGCAGACAAACTACTTTGTCTTTCTTTTTCACAGGCACAGAGGAAGCACAGCGAGATGCTTGGAATGCTACAGCACAATTGCTTGTGGATAGCATGCACTTACCTCCAATTCCAGTGACCTCCAAATTAACTTGCAGTTTTCCCATTTTAGCTGCAGCTGAGCCAGAAATGCCTTTGCCCATGGTTCTTTGCTTTCTAATAAGCTCAGATCATACGGCACCGAGAAACTGTTGCAACATTTATTTGACAAGCATACAAATTTAAAGATGCTTCCAGTGATGGGAATAGAAAATGACAAGAAAAAGAAAACAGTAGATAACAATTCTGAAAGCCACATTTTAGTCACCACCTATAACACCTAATGCTCTCAAAGTCATCAGACTGTATTGTACTCCAAAACTTGTACCTTATACAACCTATGCATGGGAACTATATCAGCAACTATTAACAACAATCCTAACAACCTCAGGATGGATTCAGCAGGTCGTTGGCCCACATAAAATATAAAGGAAGTGTTCCTTTCATATGGATTTCCAGCAAGCCATTACAAGTCTATTTCTATTTATCCATGAGTGAATGTATATTTGTTTTTGATTTCATGCATATAGCTTGCAGGTTTAACCACAAATCTCCGTGAAATTGATGTACACAATCTTCTCTTTCCTGATCTACTTATGGTAGGCAAACAATAACCAAAAAAGACTCAGTCTCACAGTAGACTTTCTTAACAAAAGAATAAAGTTCTTTTTGAGTAAGGCATATTTAAGATTTATGCTATTGATGTTTGGCCTCTTGGGAATAATTTATGAGTTATATCTCTTCTTTTCAACCTTGATATGGGTGCTAGTAGGAATTTAATGTATTCAATAAGGTATGTGGCCAGAATTACTTGTCTTGACATTGTATACATTCTCCTTGCTAAATCTTATAGAGTTTACCTTCCAGATGATTGACTAAAGTTGAATGAATGGGGCATACCTCATCAGTTCTTCTTGCTGAGATTCTTTCATGGTTGGGACATTCCTACAAGGCATAATTTAGAAGTAGATAAATATCAAAATCAGCCACTTAGAAGATATGTTTGGTGAGAAGAGAGTAGTTGGACTAATCTCAGACATAAATTTCCCCAGTGGTCAAAGGAATATGTCACTTTACTGGATGCTTCTAATTGCATATACAGGCACAATAACATTTTACAGGTCGATGAGATAATACTGGCACAACTCACCGTCATAGATACCAAAATAAGGCAAAAGAAACTGACAAAAAGATTAAAGTGACCAAAGAAAATCAAGATGCATATGAAAGGTCAAACAGGGTTCTAAACTTCATTTTATTGTTAAAAATATGTTCTTCTTCAGATTGTACACAAGTCCAAATTCAGCAGAGAGAAGTATGAGGAAACACGAACCTGGAGACTAAGATTCTGAATATGTGAAGAGACTTGGTGGAAAGATTATATATCGCATCCTCAATGCACTGCTTGCCAAACAGGTATACCACTGGGTACCCAAGAAGCCATCTGAAGGACATGAAATTCACCGGCTTGTATAAAAGAATATGTAGACATTGTTACTATTGAAAACAAATTGGAACTCACTTTTGCAGGATTACAATAAGAAGATATAAAAGTGAATGATGCAGTCAATAATTAACTGATAAACAGAACCATTAACTACAAACTCATCTTAATACATTAGGCACTTGTCATTGCAGACATCAATAACCTTCAAAATAAAGCAAAATGTTCTAAGATATCCAAAATAGATCACCAATGTAGTAAGGAGTAACACACGCAGTTCTTCAATCAACATGTTAGATCTTAAGTTATCACCATATGAATCAGAGGATTCACCTAAAATTAAGTTTAAAAAAGCAGTACTAAGGATTCTGATTTACCCATTTAAAGTTGGCACAGTGACTTGAGTTTCTTCCATGCAGCCACTAAGATCAATGAGTAGAGATGACTGAGAATTAGTGGGCTTATTGGTAGAGATTTCAGATTTAGCCTCCATATCTGTCAACTGACCAGGCAATGGATCACAGTTCAATCCATCTTGCAGGAAAAGCAACGAGAACAACTTCTGAAGTTTTACAAGTTCTATTGTTAAAGAGCCCGTTTCTCCTTGTGTGACCATCTGGATCAAACATGATATTGCATCTTTATTAATAAAAGTAAACACACAGGTTTTGCTTTAAATAATCTAGACTTTACTAAATGAGAGCACGAAGTGTGACCAACCTTTGGAGGATCCTGTTCCAGGTCCACAAAAAGCATCTCCACGTCTAAGTTCATGCTTGAAGTAGCATAATCTGCAAGTCCTTTTATATGCATCAGATATATCATGTCGTCAATTACCATTACCCTTAGATTCTCAAAAACAGCTGACGCCTATCAAAATTATGTACAAAAATAATAGTGATCAGGAACATGAACTTCCCAACATTAGAAAAACACAAGGGTGGGAATCGGTGAATTAATATGAAATCATGGATTACTGTGGATGAAAACTTTCAAACAAGATTAGGAGCATGTACAAAATGCTGAAGACCTAAGGGATGTGTTTGGAATAAAAACTGACTGTTTTATGGGGAATTTTTTGACCAGGCCAAGGAAGAAGGAAATTTGATCATGGTACATGACAAGCATTTTATTTCTCATGGAATCGAAGCAAGTTCAAGGTGATCAGTGGAAAAGGTTGTTCATATTATTAGCAAGAATTACCAGCCAACAGAAGTACAAACTAAACTTTAGAAAGTAACAATAATGACAACTGAGAAGATAGCAACACATAAAAAATAGAGAAAGAGCCTCCATGGGTTTAAATCTTTCTTTGCATTTCTAAAGGGAAGCATATGAAATCATCCTTTCTTTACTGCCTTTGTTTTCACACTAATGACAGATATGTAAGTTTCGTATACCTTCCTACAGAAAATGCACAAAGCAAAAATCCAAATGTCCCAGAAATTGAAAAGAAGTGGCAGCTAATTTCCTAGAACTTGTTAACATAAGGAATGAAACAATGCAATGAAGAAATTTTGATATAGCATGCAATGAAGCAGAATCCAATATGGCAGACAATATGCTTACATGCATTCCAAAGCAATGGAACTTACCAAACAAACTGAAAACAGAACATATACTGCACCGATTAACAAAGAAGTAAAAACTGTGGTAGACAACATGAACAGGAAGCTCAAAAAGCTGAAGGATTATGAACTAAGAGAATACTATGACTGGAATGTCAACTAAAATCAACATGGGGCAAGACCTGTTGACAAGATTTAAGAAGTGCACACAAATGATCCTGCAGTTCAGGCATCTTCCCTCCATAGTCAATCATTACAACAGGCCTCATTCCCGCACACAAAGCTAGTATATCTGTTCACAGCTTTCAAGAAAGATATAGAACGATCACAAACTATAAAAACCAAATCAATTATGAATAAAGACATCAGATATAGTGTTTATATACATTTATCAACATTTCCATAACCAAATAAAACCCAGATAGAAAACCCAATCCGGAGTTCAAAAAGGCGAGAAACGAGAACCTGTTTCTAGTCGACGTTTGGAAGGAGATTTTAGACGCCATTTGATATGGAAGAGAGAAGAATTCAACACTTTAAGTGCTTCTTCTGCCATCTCCATTAGGCTGAGTCCAAACCTTACCACTGATTCGCCAATAATTTGCCTCTTCGCAATCGAACAAACAGTTCTTGAACGCTACAATTCAATTTTGGGAACTTGTCCTTGCTACATTCATGTATTTAATTAACCAAACCATAACGTCAATTATCAACTTCAAATCACCTTATCAAAATTATATGACAAAGTTTCCAATTATAAATTTCTTAAAACCTTTGGGTATTTGGTAAAAACCTTAGTAGGAAACATAAGGGTTATCAATGATTTCGTTTGGAGTCAGGCTGAATGCTCGACGTATGGTTTTTGATTAATCTACTTTTCCTTTTACTCAATTCCAACCTCAAAATTACTTATATCGTTTATAAGTCACGCGCCATCAATTGTTCAATCTCAGACAAGTAAACTCCCTGATGGGCGTCCTACTTCACAACTCTGTCATCTAAGGCCTGCAAAAAATTCAGTTCACCCCATAGTTAGAAGAGCCGGTATAAAGTCAATTAAGTTAGCGAGCCTTAGCTAGCGCCAAATATCCTATTTACAATATTGAGCCCACTTCACATATTTAGGCCCTTAAACAAAAAGAACGGCCAGATGCAATGACTTTGGAAATGAAAGCACTCCACATGAACAATGCCTGAGTCTTGGTTGCACCAAGCCTAATGGACAAGTTGAACATTACAAAACTTGTCTTATTGCTAAATGATTCACTCGCAGGCCTGGTATTGACTTCTTTGAAACTTTTTTGCCTGTTAAGCCCACTATATTACGGTTAGTTTCGTCAATGTCATTCTTCCTTCTTCAAGTGTTGAACTTGCTTCTTATTTGGTGGCTCAAAAATTTGTCGATCAACACAGGGTTGTTGTGTTTACTTTAGTGGAAATTTACTTAGATGTTCTGATAAATCATGCCATAATAAAACAGCACCTCAAACATGCATCATATACATGACAAATTTCACGTAAAATACATGCATAACCAACGGAAGCGTAATAAAATACGGATACTTCCAGCCATTGCTTTTCTACCGAAGATCTACAAGAACTTAGAAAAGTTTGGAACTTCTATCCTCTGCCTGAGCTCAACCGATGGTGTGATGTTCTGAATGCTTAGTAAAGATAGGGACCGAAACTTAGTGATTATAACAACTCTCTCTGGCCATCACAGAGACGAATCATGACGGATTGAGTGGGCGATAGAAGTATGTGGAGTGGTTGCGGGTAATGCGTAGATGGACCAGCAAAGGTGAGGTTGTCATGGACCATCACATGGACCATCACACGTGAGTTTATCGAGTCGTTAAGATAAAACTCTTACATGTTCATCCTCTAAACAATGATGGATGGCTCGTTCGAGCACAAAGGCAAAGTTCTAGGGACTTCCTGCTACCAATGTTGAACTTATTTAAGTTAAACAACTTCTTCAAGAACTTAGAATTTTCCCACCAAGATCACCAGTTATGTACTATGACAACTTATTGGCAACATATTTAACACCTAATCTGGTGTTCCACAAATTCTATAAACATATCATATTGATTTTCACTTTGTTTGTGAAAAAGTAATGTGCGAGGTGATAATCAAGTTGTTCATCTTCAAGCCCATTACTAGGTTATTAACATCTTTGCAAAAGTTTTATCTGAATGGACTTTTCTTCTCTTTCAATACAAACTGAACCTGTCTTTGACGATTAGTTTGGGGGTGTTAAGGAAATAATTAATTTTTTATTTTGTATTTATGTTAAGAGATTGTGCTATATTAGGAGGATACTATTTCTTTTGTAATTTGTCATCACATTGACTCATTACAATTATATATGAACCTGCCTCTCCATGAATTTTAAAGAGAGACAAATTCTAAACCTTATGTCACCTTTTTACCAGCTAACATTGAGACTATGTCCTGTTAGGAAGTCATTGACTGTATTCAAATTGTCCTCTTCAGGCCAACATATTTCATCTAGTGGAACATGATTTTCTTTCACTCCACCTTCATGTCTTGCTTGTGGTTTGGACAAATAAGGGAAAAGATAAGGAACATATTTGGGTTTTGATTAAATTGAGTTTATATTAGGGGCTTAATTATACAATGATATCTGATTAGTAATATTTGACGTTAACAAAAATTTATCATATTTAATAAAAATTTAATTATAGGCTATTTCTTAAAGTATTATGGGGTTACATAAAGTTATGTGCGCATACGTGGTTCTAAGGAAACAATAGTTTAACTAAAAATTAATATGTTCTTAAAAGACTAATAGAGTCATACCTCTGTCCGCTTTTCTGTCTATACAGGTTTAATTTAATTTAAAAAAAATATTTGGATTCATTTTGAATGATGTGAAATGTTAAGATCTATTTTGTATTTAGGTGTAAATGTTAGGTCAAATATGCCCTTTTAGCCAAATACAAGATACATTTTAACATTCAAAGTATTTAATTTAAACCTCAGCATTTTAAAAACATATAAAATAAACACTAAATAGAAATAACATTAGATGGGATTAAGTATTTATTTTTAAAGTGTCACGTTATCGCTAAGAAAAAACAACAACAATGTCCCAATAAAAAATTCTTGGGAGGTCCAAAAATACACAGCCTTATCCCTCATTAGTAGAAAAATTGTTCCTGATATATCCGCATTATCGTTCATGTGTCACATATTTATTCCTTTTCAATCATTAAATAGGACCCACTATCATGTGATGAGTTTGATTTTAAAATCTTAAATTAGTATTTAATTTAAATTTTATTATAAAACCTAGTTAACTAAAGTAATTATAATTAGTAATTATCGATCACTTTTATAATCAACCTAGAAATCGAGTGTGTCAGAAAGGAATTCTCTTAAAATTGTGCTTGACTTTCAATCATCAATATAAGTAGGTTTTTGGAAAACTTAGAGAGTATATAATTCTAAGTTACCAAAATGTTAAAGAATGTTAGAGTGTAAAATTTGAGTTGAAAACATGATTTTATTTAAGTAAGGGATGAGTAAAAAGTGCAAAGAAAGTTTATATAATGATAAGGTCTTTTTTAGTAGTCTAATTCTTCTTTTTATTTTGTCCTATTGGTGTAGTTATACACCCGTCCAAACTTCATCCACCCTAAGCGATTTTCTTATAACTGCCCAACCTCTAACTATCTTCCAATTATAATTTTGGGTTAATTACTAAAAAAGCTCAAGCTTTCTTCAAAATTTCAATTATTGTCCAAACTTTAAAAAGTTGCAATAAAATGCCCAAATTTTTAATTTTTTCAATTCTAGCCTGACTTTAGTCTCACCGTTATCTGCGCTGACGTGACACAGCCACGTGTCAACGCCCCTCACTAATCAGACACCTCAAATAGTTTAGGAGAAGATTGTCTGATTAGCGAAATGAGGTCGTTTAGCTTTGATACTAAAACAATGTCGTTTCAACTAAAACAAGATCTCCTTCCTTCTCCCTCTCTTCTCCGTCTCTTCTCTATCAATCAACGCTTAAAACTCTTACTCTAAAATCCCTAATTTGTAACCTAAAATCCCCTAAACCCCCCAAAAATCATAAGAGAGTGAATTCGTGCATTGGTGCTTCTTCTATCACAAAGTTATTTGCTCTATCAGACCAACAAGCATTCTCTATGATTTCATACGTAGGTAATTTTGTCGTCGGGTAAAAATTGAAGATTTTGTTGCCAAATTTCTTGTGGTGCCAACTAGGGTACAATTGATCCTCCCTTTCTCCCTCTCTCTCTATTGTTCTTTCCACTCCAATTTAATTTTTGTATGAAATGGTGTGTTGTTGTACTACGGTTTCAAATTGGATTATGCTAGGGTTCTGAAAGCATAAATCCAATTTGTTGTACTAGGGTTTCAAATTGAATTTGTGTTTCTAGAAAATTGAGTTGTATTGTGCTAGGGAAGCACAAATCCAATTTGTTGTACTAGGATTTCAAATTAGATTTGTGCTTCCAAAAAATTAACTTGTATTATGCTAGGGTACTAGGGTTTCAAGTTGGATTGTACTAGGGTACGATTTTTTTGTTATTGAAAAAGAGGATTGATTTGTATGTGTACATAAAAAGTTGAACAGATAAAACCTTAAATGCTCCTATACTTGGTTTTCAGTATAAAATGCAAGTGGAATAAAAAAATCAGAGTAAATGAATGCATGATGGTCGATTCATACTTTGTTTTATGTTGTATGCAGAATATATACATCTTGGTAACTACTAAAAAATATGACAGTACATTGTCCATAGCCTAAATATTCAATTATGTGATACTTCATCCTGATCTGTAGGGAAGAAGGTTCCTCTCTTTCATTTTGTAAATGCAATGGTAGTTTAGTTAAAATCTTTAATTCTTTGTTGGGTAAATTTATGAAAAGAAACCATAGTAGTGTTGCATTTAAGGTAGTAATTAAATATTTGTATGATGATATTATAGCAGGATAACCATTTATGGGTAGAAATAAAGTATATGTAGCTTTCGTTGGGTATGCACCTAGTATATATTTCACATAGGAAGAGTGTCAAGGTGTTGTTAATGGATTCAAGGGTGCTATTTATTGTTCTTTTGATAGTGTAGCAGAAGCTGGAAGGATATATTCTTAAATTTATGAAGAGAAAGCATTATGTTCAGTGGTAAAATAACTGTAATATATATTATTTGTTATATGTGATAATTTAATTGGATTCAAATATAATTAATATTGATATTTCTATATATAATATAGATGTTGAATATTAATTGACCTAATAATAATGTCTTGATGAAGTTACAGATTTCAAATGCTAAGCCTAACATTGGTCAACATTTTTATGAATGCGTTAATACAAAAGTAATTATTCAATTATTGTTTGTAGCAATGCCAATCGTATAAATTAATGTTAATCAATATTCAAATTGGACGTCTCTTGTAGGTACTTGGTATTTGTGAAAGAGATGAAAGTTTGTTTTTGTCATAAAATATGACAAACAAATTCTCTACATTAGGGTAAGAGTCTTGTTCGGAAGATATATTGTTGTTCGCAAGAAGTAAATATGTGTAAAAATTTATGTGCATAATGCAAATTTGTCATAAGTCCTAATATTTGTGTTTATATCTTTATTTTGTAGGTCCCATTCGATTTCATAGCTTGGTCATCGGATGTAAGTACAAAAAAATAGAGACATAGAGACATTGAAATATTTAAAAGAGCAAATGTAACTATTATGTTTATTGCGACTCTTTTTATCTTTTATTCAATCACCAACCACTTTAATATTCAGTTGTAAGCTTTTCATATTATTAAGGAAACTGCAATTACGACAAGGTTTTACATTGTAGAAGTAACTGCAATTATTACAAAATTCCATCTATTAATTATAATTACATATGTATCATTTATAAGTACTTATCCTTTGGTAACTACAATGAAGAGTTATGTTCTATCTTTGTCAATTGACCATTATTACTTTTTAAAATATGCATATATTAGAGTAAGAATGAAAAATAGGAGATCGAAAGAGCTAACATTCTTGAATATGAAATATATTTGCAAAAGGAGAAATGTATTAAATTCCATATATAATAAATATATCTAAATGGAAATTATGAACTCTAATATATGCTCTTATAAACAATGATATGATTAGAGTTCAAAGGAAAAAGAATAGCGAAAAAAAAGTGGTTGGCAAGGACAACAATGTTGTATAGTAACTAACCAGAAAAAGACAACAATCATGTATAAAAATAATAAAGTTAATATCATTTTTGAAGAGTAAATTACAAAGTAAGATTAAACAAGCAAATAAATAGGTTATAGACACTGACATTATTCTACAAACTGAAACAATATCCAAAAATACTGGTTTCTCCAAATGGTTCTAACTTCTAAAGCTCCATATTCAAAACCATGCCTTTGTCTTCCAACTTTCTTAGATAGATTAGTGTGCAATCAACTCCAGCTCCAAAGGCTTGATCCAGGGACTTTTGTAGTGCTTGATCACTCACATCATCCTTACATAATCAGTAACTAGCAGTGTAACACCCCACTCCCATCTGACACATGCAGATGCACCCTTTGGACACACATGCACATGCCCGATAGAAATGGTGTGTTAACCATTTCACCTTCACTATATCACATGGCATTGTAAGTAAAACCATAAATAACATATTATCTGAAAACCAAAATTTTTCTCATTTCATTTCTCAAACTATAATGTACGATGTAGTATGAACCATCATCCATATTTTACAATGTCAACCTAGAGTGTTTACAATTCAGTCTACGTACTCTGCTACATACATAAGGAAACTAAACAAAATTTTAAAACAAACTATTCCTTCAGTCCCAGCTGACCGACCTTTGAGCCATGTTCTTGTATCCAAAAGTTATACCAAAAATCCTTCTAAGCAGTCTTAGGAGTTAAGTCGTTGTTCTCTCAAACTTGAAAATGTCAACGTTACAATTTGGTTGAGTTTTGCGAACTCAGTTGAGTAACCATCCTTGATGGTTCACTCTTGTCATGCAACACACAGTTTAAGTCATCATAATTTACATCATCTCAATTTTCATCATGTAATAACACAAAACACTTTGTACACAATTGTCCCATTTCAAAAATCCACACATTTCATCATTTCATTAAAATCATGCAAGACATATTCATCACATATTTCATACAATACAAGTTCTCAAAACATTGCAATTGCTCAATTTAGTCATATCATATGTGTATAAAATGTTTATGAGACTCAAATTTCTTTATTACATTGTTGTGATCGAGTGCCTTTTTCACTATCCCGTATCTGTTGTAGATACCGAGCTCTATCATACTGTCCCGTATCCATTGTGGATATTGGACTCTATCATACCAATTGAGCCATAGGCACTTACCACAGATGTCTGAGCTTTAAGCTCTTTTTCATTAGCGATTCCGGTCATAACTGACTTTATATTTCGTACATTTTTGGAATGAAGTGCATGACACATATTCAGTCATTATGTCATTATGTTCAGTCATTCACATTCGCTTTCACTTTCCAATTCACATTCATCATCAGAATTTTAGTTCGGCATTCAACATATAAGTTGAGAACACATTTAATCAATCACATTCACATTCAAGAAACACTTCCAATACAGTTCCGAATATTAAACTCCTCGGACAATCAATTGTCCGGAATCAGTACACAACATCACATATCAACTCAATTCAAAATTAAACAAATAATTAAAGTAAGACCATCTTAGGTTACTCATAATTGCTCCCTTTTTGCTTATTGCCTTGAAGTTCCGGCAATATCTAGAAGCTCTCGCTCTACTTGCTCTTTTATATACAATCAAAGACAATTTCATGTTAACACATTGTTCATATAACTGAATATGCATTTTTATAAATGTATTATGTAACATGCATGTTCAATGACATATGTCCCGGTATACTTCTGTAATAAACCGATGCAAAGACCAATTGTACTCCAAATGTGTCAACATCATACACTCATTAACTATTCCAGTTTTTTTCCTCAAAACTCACTTTCGGTTCAACTTTGCATGATCATTATGACAAGGAATATGGAGTTTTTAGACAACACTTCCTTCTAAACAATTGTTCCCCTTTACCTTAAGTTTCTAATGACTCCAAGATAATACAATTTGGCTCATTATTCTATAAGTTATGCTTAAAATACCACAGATTGTGCACGTTCAAAATTTTGGCTAGTGCATGATTGAAGATTTAGTGCACTCCAACTAGTAAAACTCATATCTCCCAATTAAGATATCCAAAAATTACAAAATTTATAGTAATAGAAATCTAAGAGAATAATATAAAACTTTTATGAAGACAACATGGTCTGATTCTACCTCAATCAATACAGTCTATTCGAGCAAATCAGGACACGATTTCTGTTAAAGGTAGTGTTGTGGCCTATGCCAGAACTCAAATTCAAGCTAAATTTCAAGACCCGTAAGGACAGAATTAAAATTCAATTCCTTCATGAAAATTGTAGCCATATGTTTCTAGTTTACTCTAAATAAAAATCCATCATATTTGATATTCACATATCAAGCTATGGCTAAAACACAAATGTATGTTCAGTAAAAACACTGCATATAACATACTCTAGGACACTTCATTGACATTTTCATCCTAGTTAAACTCTTTTGCTTAGTCTATCATTGCTAGCTCAAGTCCTCATTATTTCCTCTTCATTCATAATTCCATTTTAGCTCAATATTATACACACACAAATCAAAATCCATGATTGATCAAAAACACCAAAACATAACATATTCTTATACAATTTCAACTCCAATTCTCATTCTTTATTTCACTTCTATAAATCATCTAAATTCAAGACATCGTCATATGCCTTTTTCTTAACTTAACACTCACAATTTATCATTCCTAATAACAAAAAATAAAATAAAATATGATTCCATTTACCTCTTCATTCCTACACATCATCATACTTCAAACTTCCTTTTTCAAATTCAAACATCCCATAACTCATTATCGTAAATGATTCATTTATCCAACAAATTATGAATACATAATCTCATTATTTACACCTACACCCACGTTAAAACACAGATATAAGAACTCATGATCATCAATCTCAATTTATTCATCATAAATGCTTTATTAAACACCAACCCATGAAGATCAACATGTAACTTACTTGATTTAGCAACATGTAACTTACTTGATTTAGCTCCAAATCCTTCAAAAACACACCAACCCTAGCTTTCCCATGTATCTCACGACCATCATCATTCTAGGGTGGATTTGGTTGGGTTTTTAGTGAAAATGAAAGAGACAGCAAGTTAAGAGTAGTGAGTGAAAGATGAGAGGGTTAGGTTTAACTTGTATGGAAATTGAAGAAGCAAAAACGTGGAGAAACAAAAAAAAAGAAGAAGATGATGTAGCTTACGACGAGAGAGGGATAGAAAAGCAAGATGACAAAACTTAAATGGGTTTTTCAATTCAAGAGTGAAAATTTCGTGAGTGAGGGATGAGTCATAAGTGGTGGTGACACTTGTCACCTTCATATGGTCCTATTTGGATCCCTTTTTAAAAACTAGTCCATTTAACTTCAATTTCTAGTCCAATTGTCTCCAAATTTCAATGATATATGTCATTAAATCCAACTGTCATTTATAAAAATTTCCACTACTAATTCACTCTTAATTCTACTACCATAAATTAATTGTCATGCTACTTGACATTTTTTCTAGTCCAAAAATACACCAAATTTTAGAAAGTTTCCAAAAATTCTCCAAAAATTCTAAATCAATACTTATACACACCAATTCAATTTTCAATAAATTAAAAACTACAATTCATACCAAAAAATCACTTTTATAAATCCATTATACCCAAAAAATGTCAATGATGCATGTACAATTATTTTAATGAGTGTCAACCTTATTCACGTGTATGAGAATGCCATATGATGCATAAAATGTACTTCTAAATTCTCAATAAACTCTTGTGAAAAGAATCCTAGGGTCTTAACCTTGATCATGGGGTAATGGGATGTTACAAGCAGAAATTTAGAAGTATGATTCACCTTAAAAGAGATGTCATCAAGATCACACACATATATAAACACAAAGGAACTATCACCTGTTTCAAAAAAAGCATACAAATGAAAAGAGCAAGAAAAACTTTTCATCCAAATGTTATGCAAAAACTAGACCATAATCATTCAAAAACTTACTTCCATAGTCACTAAGGGCCAAAAAAACCAGTAAATACATTAAACCAGCCATGACTGAAGCAAGACTCTATTAGAAATCAAGAGCAATGCATCATCAACAACAAAAACAATGAATAATTAAATCTTCCTACATTCTTGTTTATAAGTATATATACATAGTTTGGATATATCACGAAAGCCATCAAACCTTGTTTTGATTATGCCATTTGTCTAATGATTCAGAATCGGTACATATATATGTTTAAAATTTAGCAGGCAATCTTCCTTCTGCTTTTTTTCATTGTTACACATTTTCACACCAAAATTGGCAATGAAAGTCTCTAAGGTGTAGTCGACATTCAACTTGATCCAACTTTAAGTCGAGATTGGAAAGAGTTAACATTGAATTAGTTAATGAAGCAATACTCACCAACTATGAAGATTTCCTAATAGCAGATCTTTTAGCCATTAGTTTGATCCTTCTCTTAGGTTGAGTTGTATTAGCAGGTGTACTTTAGGATGATTATGTTGCTGTTGTGTTAGTATTGGGAGGTTGTAGACTTGACATTGACCCTCACCCATCTATGAAGTATAAATAACTAATTATGTGAATATTATCATCTCCCTTATAATTACATGTAATTAGTATAAACATGAATTTAAATGACTTACTGTAAAGTAGGTATTCTCATAAACTTCCCTAAATGTTACTTTATATCCTCTACGTGCCTATAAAAACAAAAAGAATTATAATGTTATATAAGTTAGAAAACAACTTAAATTTTATA
>JAOQMS010000005.1:7375735-7394334 GCA_027563885.1 Erythroxylum longipes
TTATTAGAGTTATAAACTTAATTTTTGTATAATTAAATATCTAAAATCTAAATTCCTATAAGAATATTCAACGAAATACTAAGATATATAATATTCATACTCTTATAATTGTTTTTAAAGTCATGTCCTCATAAGTTATTTTACACATAAACAGTTAATACTAAACATCTAATTTTACTAAACATCAAATGATAACCAGCTAATACAATCAGCTGGTCAAATCAGCTGATAAAATCAGCTATCAGCTAACAGCTAACGCAATCAGCTGATTGTCAAGCAGGGCCTTTGTCTTTTATTCAAATATTCTATTGATTTTTTTAAAATTTTGTTCTCCATGCAAGCTATAAAGCTTAAGGTAGTATATATTTTTGCCAAGCCTCTCCTAACTTTTATTAAATTAAGGTAAAAAGCTTTGAACAAAACACTTTTCTGAACTTCCTTTTAACTTTTTCATCAAAATTTCCTTTTTATAACATTCGAGAGGAAATTCCACACTTTGATCACAAACCGGGATTATGGCTGTGTTTGGAGGATAGCGGATCAGCTATATTTTAGCTGATCCAAGTGTTTCAGCTGTTTGATCTTGGATCAGCTGTTTGATTTTTTCAAGCAGCTGAAACTTTAGTTTGGTAAAAAAAATGAATAGTCAGCTAATTTACCCTTAAACCGCTGAATTTGAAAAAGCTATCTATTAGCAGCGTTTGAAGTAGTGTTTTCATCATGTGCAACTCAAAAATCAATTATACCCTCTTGAATAAAAGCCTAACTGCAAGCCTCGAGTGCACGATTTGCTACTCTTGAATATTTTTTATTTTTTAATTTTAATTTTTATAAAATTAATAATAACATAATTATAATAATTATAATTATAATTTAATTTTTATTAAAGTAATAATTAAATTTAAATTTATTTTTTATTAAATTAACAAATGCACGGGCGTGCATTTGCAAATGCTCACTTAATGCACAGGCATACACTTTGCAATAATGCATTTGTTTAATTTTAATTTTTTATAAAATTAATAATAACATAATTATAATTATAGTTTAATTTAATTTTTATTAAAGTAATAATTAAATTCAAATTATAATTTAATTTTGTTTTAAATTAATATTAGTATAATAAAAATAAAAATAAAAAATAAAAAGCCTACACACGAGTGACAAATTTATGCCCTTATAATTTTAAAAAAAACCATACCCTCATAAGTCATTTTAGACATCAACAGCTAATACTAAACAGTTAATTTTATCAAACATCTCTAACAAACAGCTAATGCAATCAGCTGGTCAAATCAACTGATAGAATCAGCTATCAGCTACCAGCTAAATGCAACTAGCTAATTGCCAAACAAGGCCTATATTTGACAATTAGAGTCCCTTCGTTAACAGGATCTCCTCAACCATCTCTCCTATGCCTAGGAGAGGTAAGTAGATTGAACTTTTCACTAGAATTTTTCTTGTCACAAACCCCAAAATCCTTGAAACCATGGCCAAAGAATGTGGAATAGTGGGTTAAATGGATAGATAGACTATACCCCTCTTACCATTCTACTTGGAAGAGGCAAGGACTTCTTCAATTGATAGTTCTATCTAGGAACTTGCTAAAGTACTATCCCAATTTAATATCTACTATCCTGAAATTCTATAGTTCCTCTCACAATTTTTTTATTTTTCCTTTTGGTCATGCCTCTATCTCTTTTAAAGATGTTTTCTTTTTTACTGCTTGCCTATTATTAGAGATTATTTTGTTTATTTGGTTGAGGAAAGTTATAGTTTAGACTTTAATGCCTCCATATTCTTCTTACTCTGATATGATCAATACTTATACTTCTTCTAATAATTTTATCTTTAAATAAGAGCATACTAAATTTATTTAGGTTTTGTTGAATCAATTTTCTCTTTTGCTAATTAAACAATAAATATTTTAGAATTCTTCCTTTTGTAGAGCAATAACCTCAGGTAAATTTTTTTTCTTTAGGTTCTATTTTTCTATGGCTCATTTATAGGAATCTATAAAGGTATTTGTCCAATCTCCCTCTTTAAAAGCTCAATTCAAGTGCATGCTCTGTCTAACTTTAAACACTCACCTATTTTCCAAAGCCTAATGACAAAGAAGGCCTTCCTTCTATGGACCTCAAATTCCCAGATTTTCTTGATCTCCATCTTTTAATAAGCATCTGTAGTAAATCCACCAAATATATTCTCAATGTTCAGTTGTCTTTAAAGACTAGGTGAATGGATCAACTCAATCCTTTTGAAAGCTTCTGTAAAAAGCCTTGTTGGCTAAAATTTTTTAAGCTTTCTAACTCGTCTTACTCTACTATTCATTAGAAACTCTTCCTTTTTTACACCAATATTAGAGTTCTTATAGTGGGTGGTGACAAGCTTTGAAGCTCGGTCCTTCTATTATAAAGAAACTATCCCTATAGATGAGACTTCTTCACCCCTGAGAATTTTATGGAAGGCATCAATGATGGCATCTCATTCTTTTATAACTTCTTTTATTTTATTCTCAATTTTATACCTTCAATTTTCTTTCACAAATGATCAAACATCAGACCTACCACTACTTGCCCTTTCCTATGACCCAGAATCTAACAAAGTTAAAAGTTCCCCCAAACTAAAGAAAACAAAAGTTACTTCACTGGAGGTGAAGCATGAAATCTCTTCATATGTTATTTAAACGTTTGACAAGTTGTTTTATATCTATTAGGTAAAAAACATTTTGGTAACAACAGTGACTTTTAAATAAGGCTTTGATCTAAGCTTCTTTGTTTCACTTGACACTTCTTCCAATGTTATGCCATCAATTAATTTTGAGGAGTTTACAAGAGTTAAGGAGTCCCTATAGCTCATTATGCAAAATATTGGTTATGTGATCTAGTCATCTGTTGTTAGAGGACTCCTAAGCAAAAGTATTCTCCTTCTTTGAGAAATCCTACCATGACTAAGTTGTCTACTATAAGAAACTAAGCCTTTCATGAAGTGTAGAGAGGATTATGAGAGGAAGAAGCCAAAGGTAAAACATCTCTTAGCACAAATTTAAGAGCTAAAGAAAGAATTTGACTCCTTAGAAGATCAAGCTATTGAAGATAAAAGAGTCATTAAGCTTATTACGCAAAAGCAAGAGACTCTAATAGGACAAAAAGCAACTTAATCAAGAATACAACGAGGTCAAGTAAACAGCTAAAGAGCTTGGAAATTCATTGATGTTGTAAAAGGAAGAAGGCAACCTTTGAAAATAATAAGTCCAACAAACTAAAGAAGATCATATTTCTGCATTAAAAATGGAGTGACACTAGGTCCTTCGACCTGGACCAACTTTGATTCTTTATACCATTTATGAACAATTTATTGGCCTTATTAAAATATTTATGAGGTTTGCCTTTCAGGTTAGAATATTTATGACCTTTCAAGCACATAAGGTTTCAAATATCTGACCTTATTAAAATATTTATGAGGTTTGCCTTTCAGGTTAGATAGCCATTAGGTGTTACTTTCCATAATCCTATCAATCCTAAATGGCCCTTCCTAATTAGGGGACCATTTTTCCTACTCTCTGTCATTCGTTTTACGTAGCAAAATCACCTTCCACACCAAATCCCCTTTTTGGAATTCTTGTTTATGAACTTTTTTATTGTAAACCTTTACCAGCTTTTCTTTTTATACAATCATATTATTCAAAACTTGGAGATAAACTTCATCTAGATCCTCTAATTCCATCATCATCACATCAAAATACTCAAATGTCTTTAAATTGTTATGTTTAAACACTCTTAATTATGAGATTACTACTTCCATAGGGAGAACAATATTGTATCCATAGGTTAGAGTAAAAGAAGTGACTCCTGTAACAGTGTGCATAGAAGTTTGATATGCGTATAATGTCCCAAATAAATCCTATGCAAATGTCTCCCTTAACATCTTCTCCAAGATTCCAATGAATACTTTATTCGATACTTTGACTTGGCCACTAGTCTGGGTATGGCAAGGAGTCAAATTTAGTAATTGTATGCAATAATTTATAGCAAAGCCTTTAACTTCCTTACTAGTAAACATAGTCCTCTAGTCACTCGTTATTGATTATAGAATTTCAAATTGATGAATAATTTGTTTCTTTATGAATTTCACTACATCAATTTGTTCGACCTTTTTTATGGGTTGAGCCACCAACCATTTAGTAATATAGTCCACTATCAACAAAACAAATTTATGAAATTTAGAGGAAGGTGGGTATATTTTTTCAATCAGATCAACCCTAAATAGTCATTGCTTAATTATATAGTGTAACTCAATAGCTAGAATTTGTTGTATTCTTCCATACTTTTAATATTGTTAACACCCTTTTGCAGATACAATCCTTTAATATGAAGGCCAGCAATAACCATGATCCTTAATGAGCCATCATCTTAATTCCATACTGATGAGCCCTACATACTCCTTTATAAACCTGCTTTATCACAGTTAATGCCTCAAGCATCCCAAGACATCTTAAAAGTAGTTGTACATCACTAAAATAAGACTTCCTCAATCAATATAAAGTTGGTGCTTGCTATTTGATTTTATAATTACCAGGGTTTTTAAAAAAAGTTTTTAATATCATCAATCCAATACTGGCCAACTTCTTTATTGATGTTGAAAACCTCTAAGAAAATCCCCCTTTTATAGGTAGACTGATGAGACTTTCGTTATATGATGACATATTTATGAATAAGCTCCTTAGATATCTTTAATCTAGAGGCAATTTGAGAAAGTTCATTTGCCTCTCAATTCTCTTCTCGCGGAATATGTTGGAATTTAACCTCATCAAAGAATTTTAATAATTGAACGATAAGAGTATAATAGGGCTACAAAGTTAAACTCATGCACTTATATTCTCATGCTACATACCGTAATACTTGCTAAGAATCTCTTATAATGAGGAGTTTTTTTAGCTCTAAAAGTTTCGGTCCAGTTATTAAGTCCTTATATTTAGCCTGATTGTTATTACATTACAAATCTATATTAAGATAAGGAATAGTTTTTGTTCCATTTGGTGAAGTAATGACTATTCCAACACCAATCGATTTCTGTGTGTTATAACCATCAAATTTCAACTCCCAAGGATTCCATTTGCAAATAAATACTGAATGCTCCACATCCTATTAGACTTCCATCATTGGGTGGCTTATTAAGAAGTCAACAAATGCTAACCCTTTACTGACTTATTAGGAAATAAATTAGATTAAAATCTTTAAGTGTCATTAGCCACTTTCTAATATTCCTCAAAATGAATATTTTATTCAGTATATATTTCATCAAATCGATTTATGAAACCACACAAACACAATTTTGAAGCCAATGATGACTTAATTTTCAACAGGCAAAATATAGCACCAAGCATAACTTCATAATAAGTATGTACTTCCTGTTTATTACCATCATAGTTCTACTTAAGTAATAAATACTAATCTCCCTTATTATTTTAGGCTAGTAAGCTCCCAATAGATTCTTATACGATAGAAATATATAACTATAAAGGTATTCCCTTCCAAGGTGGCATTAAAACTAGAGACTTAGTCATGTATTCCTTGATCTTACCACATGTCACTTGATGCCTTTCTTCCTAACAGAATTCCTAAAAAATTTTCAACTTTCAGAGATATGAGAGTTCTTTCATTTTACTAGCCAAATTAGCGGTTGATGTTTTAACATAATTTACTTAGCTTGAAAACCTTTAAAGTATTATTTTGTTTTGAGGTGGTTTTACTTTAAAAATCACCATTGCCTTATTTTTCTATAATTCAGTCCCTCTTTGATGGACTAAGAAACCCAAAAAGTTTTAGAGATGTCAATGGGTCGGGCTGGGCCCGGGCTGCCCTCGGGCCGGTCCAGCCTAGCCTTAGTCACCGGGCCCGGCCCGGCCCACCTACGGGTCGGGCCTGCCCTGGTCAGTCTATATTTTTTAATTTAAAAAATACAAAATGACGTTGTTTTGGACCGAGCGGACTATAGTCGACTCGTGGCCAGCCCATGGCCTGTCAAACTCGGGCTAAAAACAGGCTGGATCCGGCCGGGCCGAAATTGTCATCCCTAAAAAGTTTCCTGCTTTTACTCCAAAAGCGAACTTCAAATGCACTTCAACTAACTTTCTCTTTATTTCTGACATTTTGTTGTAATCTCAGTCAAAACAATCTTTAAATTCCTTCAGAAGTTCAATCAATCTAACTCTTATTTTTGGATTAAGACTTTTACTAACAAACACACTCTGAAGTTCTCCTGAATTAGTCAAATTTATTTGAGCAAACGGTTCTTGATTTTGATACCCAAAGTCATCTATTTTTACAGAAGCATATTTCAAACCTTTAAATTGACCATCATCCTTTATCATGAATTCTTCCTCCTTCAAATTTAACTTAACATTCATGCATCCTCCTAATTCTTCAAATTATCCATAATTTTTTGTATTTAGAATTTGACTTCTATGGCCATAGCTATCCAACTTTTCTCAGGCAATACAAGTTTTAGGAATATTAACCTTAGACACTTTCGAGTCATATAAACTTATTTCCATAAAATAATTACCTACTGAATTACTATTCCTATGTCCTTCTTCCTTAAGAAGTTCTTCATATTCATACACTTTTACTGTCAATTCATAAAAATCAAAAAATTCTATACCTTGAAACTTTTTTTAAAGTTTAATATTGAGGCTCCTCTAAGCTATCTTCACATATTTATTCTTCAATAGTGGAATTCGACATTGATTCTTCATTCTCTTAAACTGAGTGATAAACATGTCTGCATTCTTGTCACTTTTCTTAGTACCTTTATATAGTTTGGGTTTATTGACTTCGTGTTCACCCCAAAAAAATTAAGTATAAAACAATATTTCCATTTACATCGAAGAAAGGAGAAAATTCTAGGGCAATAGAGTATACCAGGAGAAATTTGTACTTGTTAATGAGTTTGGAAACAACCTAAGCTTAAAACTATTGATTTTTTTGTAATTAGCCAATGTATAACACTAAATAGTAAATCTGGCAATGTGTTCAATCGTTGACTGGCTATCTTCACCAGAAAGCAAAGTAAACTCAAGAATTTTAGAGCCATAGGGACAAGGGTTATCATGTCAATACGCTCTGGATAAGGCTTATGCAATTATGGGCCCCCAAACTATCTCAAGTTAGGCTCATACAGTTATTAAATAGCTTACGTTATTTAAGAGAAGCAATAAAAAACATAATTATGGTATAATTCGGTCTATTAGTTTCGACTTCAAAACCAAGTCCTTGTCTTCTTGGAGCTTGAGGCCTGATAACAGGTCATCCATTTCTAGGATTGATATGCAAAGGTGTAACATAAATATCCTCTATTTTAGGAGGAACATATCTCTCTTCCACATAGGAAGAAGCTGAAGGATAACTACATTCACAAACTTCCATCATATATGTTGTAAGTTGCCCACGAGCTCTTCATAAATCTGTCTTGCTATAGACAGAGAATTTTGCCCACCGATTTGTACCAATTTGGCAAAATGTTTTTTGCATCTCCTCTGTCAACATTTTGATTATTTTAGCTATAAAGACTCAATTGGACTTCAACTCCAAAGTATCATTTGCATAAATAACATCATTACTTATTAATAGTTATAATGATTTCAGATTCTCGCTAGCTACATACTTAGCCAAAGGCAATGTTGCTTTCTTTAAAATTAGGGATGTCAATAGGTCGAGTAGAGTTGTTTTTAACGTTACGATTAGGCCACGAGCCGGTCCGCACTTGATCCGACCTTAACTAGTGGGCCGGTCAGGTCAAACAATTTTGACCTATAGCCTAATCAACCTAGACCAAAATTAGGCCGGGTCGGGTAGGCTGGGTTAAATTTGACATTCATAACCAAAATTTCTATCATTTAGAATACAAAGCCTTCATTCCCAATTGCAGTAGGGCCTTCTTCTCCTAATGTTAGAGGCATAAAAACTTATTTTGCCATTTCTTGTACATGACATTATAGTCCTACTAGGCTTGCCAAATTGTTGATCATTTTTATAATCAACCTAGAATTCAAGCATATCAGGGAGGATTGCGTCTGACTTCAAATTAACTATATAATTGGGTTTTGGAAAAATTAGATGATAGAATCCTAAGTTACTAAAATGCTAAAGAGTGCTCAAATGTAAAATTTGAGTTAAAAAAATAATTTTATTTAAGTAAAGAATGAGTACAAAGTGTTAAAAAAAGTTGAAATAATAATAGGGTTTTTGTTTGAATAGTTTAATTTTCTTTCTTTTTTGTCCTGCTAGTGTACTTGTACGTCCCTCCCAACTTCAACCACCTTAATCAGTTTTTTTTAACTACTCAACCTCCAACCATCTACTAATTAGGGTCATGTCCCCACACTACATACTGTTTTTAAAAGTACATGTTAATCATGTTTTCAACTATCCTAACTCCCATATCCTGGACTTCCTTACTAATTCTCATACCCTAGAATTTTCTAAGTAATCTAGCTGATTTTTAAAAATCCTAGCAACTAGGTTTTTTTGGTCTTTAGGTCAAATGTGTCATGCTGAATTTTACTCAAGCTATTAATAGTAATAAGTTAATTAACATCATATTAATGACTGTTTAAATTCCTAACCCTTAAAAATTAGAAATCCCTAACCCTAAAAATCGAAAACCCTAACTAGTTATTCCTCAAAGATACATGCCACTTATCCTCTACAATAATCTAAATAGTTACAGTAGAGATCTATAGTGGCACAATGCCGTTCTTTCCAGCATTGAAGAAGTTCTTACTGTGTAACATGGACAGTCTAAAAAAGTGTTACGCCAATAGTAAGGCAATGTATTTTCTTACCTTAATAAGCTATACATTCTTCATTGTCGGGAGAGAAAAATGATTTCAACCAATCATCATCAGTTGATGGATTCCATTCCATGCCTTTACTTCTCTTAAAGATTTAAGGATAGATTATTTTTGTAGTTTGAGTCTTTAATACCTTATCTTAAGAGATTAAGCATAAAAGGTTGGATAAATCCTCCAAATCTATAAGAGTTTTGGGGGTTAAAGATTTCTGAATTTAAGGTTAAGGATTTAAATTAACATTAACCGGATATTAATTAACTTAATACCAATTAGCACTAGTTATAATTAGTAATTTAAAATTTTTAAATCAAACACATGAAATTCACACTGCCACATGACTTACTGATTAAAAAAGAATAGGTATGTTCTACGCAAATGATAATGATAACGTGACACTTAACAAATTCTAATATAATAATTATAACTATTTTATATAATTTAAAATTAATTGTAAATTTATAAAAATCATTGAACTAAATTTAAAAATTAAAAATTTTTAAAAAATTCAAATGAGCCCTTTATAAATTATAATGTTAAAAAAGGTTAAGTTAAGAAATAGGGCTTTAAATTGTCGGAAAAGGAAATCTAATTGTGAGTAAAATTCTCAAACCGGAGGAAGGAAAAAAAGGTTAAAAAAAGAGGGAAATTCTCTTATTGGTGGAATGATGCAAGAATAAGTCGCACGTGCGTCACGTGCCATCGGCGTCAAACAGAAACAGTAGATTAAAGCCTTCCCTTTCTCCTTTCTTCGCCAGCATTTCCTCTCTCGACGGTGCGTTACTTCAGATCCCGATTCCCAAAAAGCTTTGGCGGTTCCGGTAGCAGACTATCGCCGTTTCTCGCAGACCATTACGCCCATCTTTTCCGAGGTCATACTCTCCTTTAGATCCTTCCGTTTATCTCTCTCTTGTCTAAATCTCTTCGTATACTCTTCCTTTTGAGTTGTGTGTAATTGTCTTTGAGTGTAGCTATTAGGAATTTTATTGAGATTTGGAGTAGAAGATCGGAGTTGAAATAACTGGAAATTGATGATGAGTTTTGTTGAAATCAGGTCTAGTTCGGTTTTGTTGTGATGCTCCTGTAAATCGTCAATTTTGTGCTTTCTCATTTTTATGTGTTTGTTTGAAGCGGAAGTTGCAAATTGCATGAGAAACTGTGACCTGTGAAAAGTTCTGAGATTTATGTTTGATGTTTTATTATGGATCTAATGCGCTTATTCCTTTGAAGCTTAAAAAATTTTAATCTGATTTGAATGGTTTTGAAAAAGAAAAAAAAGATCAGACTCTTGGATAACTTATGGAAGTTTCTGCAATCTCTCCTTTTCATTGATTGAACTTGGTGATATTTGTTCGGAACAGTATTTGCCGAAATGAACCATTTTCTTATGATTTTCGGTTGTTTTATTCTTCTTCTGTTGTCAATACAGGATGTATAGCAATGTGGGTCCCCAGCCTGGGGTGCCAAGACCTGCAAACTCACAGCCTAATCCATTTGGGAATGCATTCTATGGAGCTGGTTCGGGATTGATTAGAGGTGGATTAGGTGCATATGGAGAGAAGATTCTAGGGTCAAGCTCTGAGTATGTCCAAAGTAATGTAAGTCAAATGCTTGGGCCATCAATTGTTGTTTTTTGGTGCTGTCATCGTGGCTTCGATTTGTTTAATAAGATTACCATCACTAGATGTTAAAGTGCAGTTCTTTTGCACTGCAAGTGCTTCATTTCCATGCACAATGCTCTTGGCATTGTCACATTGAATGTTCATAATTGAACATCTCTTTGTGGTGGGTTAGTTAGACATTATTTCTTTTCTTGAAATTAAGATGAAATAACATTTTGCATGTTGGTTTACAATGATGAATTTAGCTCTGCAGTGGAATTCCAAAGTTTTGATCTTTAATATTTCAAATTTTGGGACTATTTTCGCCTTTCTGTTTTTCCAGCTTGGTCTATTGAACTGTGTATTTCTTCCTACTAGCCTGGCCAAAAACCAAAAGATGTTCATGTCATTTAGATGTTAGCATTGATTTTTCTTATTTTATGTTTCTTGTTGGCTCATTTGAGTGACAAGTTACTGAAGAAAGATATGGTTTAGCTTGCATGTTATTGCAGTAACTAGGGGATATACCAGTTGTACTGTTGCTTAGTATGCTGGGTTGGCAGTTGCAAGCAATGAGTCCGAAGCCAACAAATTAGTGTGAAAATTTTTGAAATAAATGCTTTTTAGGATCTATGTTGGATACTGTTGAAATTTTAGTTTATTCTATATTCATGTCGATACTTGCTTTATGGTTGACTGCTCAACACTGTTTGAGTTGCAGTCGAAATCAAATAGTTGTAAGGTTCTGAATTTGAATTTTGGGACATGGTAACACGCCATTCATTATCATCAAATGTTTTATTGTTTCTGGAAATGTAAAATATACTTTATGATATGAAATTTGATTTTGTTGTCATTTTCTGTGAATACACAGATAAGTAGGTACTTCTCTGATCCCCAGTATTACTTCCAAGTGAATGACCAGTATGTGAGGAACAAATTGAAGGTTGTCCTATTTCCTTTTCTACATAGAGTAAGTAGTAATCCCTCTTTTTATCTGTTTGGTGCATTGCCGTTCTTTCGCTTCTATGGCTTTTTTCTTATTGCATTTCCGTCAGGGGCATTGGACTCGAATAACCGAGCCTGTTGGGGGGCGTCTTTCCTATAAACCTCCAATTTATGATATTAATGCACCAGATTTGTACATTCCTTTCATGGCATTTGGCACCTATGTTGTGCTTGCTGGCTTGTCATTGGGACTGCATGGAAAGTAAGTATATCATACTTTTTACTTAAATTTATTCAAGTTTTAATAGATACTATTTGAACTTAAATGCGACCTGTTTTCTTGCTTCTTAAGTGTACACTAGATGAACTTGGTGACCTGTTTGCTTTTTTATTTTTTTCCCCTTGTCCTCTTCTTCATTTGATATTTATGAGTGGCTCTTCTTTTGTCTCTTTATATCTTGTCTCCCATTATAATAAATGAAGTTTTGGCTATTTATGATGTTGTATAGAATGGGAATATTTTTAGTTATAGTTAAGAACTCTATAACTTTGTTTTGTTTTTGGTTAGCCATGTAAAAGGGTCCAAATGCTCATTAGTTTGCCTTCTTATTTACTAAAATGTCCGCGGGGTACTTAGAAGTTATCCTCATTTTTATATTGCCAAGTAAACCTCAATTAGTATTATGAAAGGCATGCTTAAAGAGTGGGAAAGATATTTGAGCATGGATTGTGCTTGGCCATGGATTTTATGGTAGCATATGTGGCAACATTACACGGTTGCAATTTCAGTTGCAAGTTTTGACTTCAACATCATCCCGCCAACTGCTCCTAGTTCCTTTCTTATGTCTTTCTTCTCTTTTATTCACTGTATCTCCATCCCATGTATTTGTGTTGTTGGGTTTGTTCTTTTCACTGCTATTCCATGCATGCCTAGAAAGTGCCTGTTTTGAGATTTTCCTGTTTTATTTTTGGGTTCTTGGCACTTAATTGCCTTCTGATTCGTTTCATGTTTTATTTCTCATATTTTCTTAGGTTTAGCCCAGAGGCCCTCAATTGGCTGTTTATCAAGGGCCTGCTCGGGTGGTTTTCACAGGTTGCACTGCTAAAACTGACACTTCTTTCACTGGGTAGTGGGGAGGCACCCTTGTTAGACATTGTAGCATATGCTGGTTATACTTTCACTGGAATTTGCTTTGCTGTTCTTGGCAAGATCCTATTTCGATACTCTTACTACTTTTTGATGCCATGGTCCTGCTTATGCATGGGAATTTTCTTGGTGAAGACAATGAAGAGAGTCCTTTTTGCGGAGGTGAGAAGCTATGATTCAAGCAGGCACCATTATCTGTTAATTTTCATCGCTTTGATTCAATTCCCACTTTTCATGTGGCTTGGCAACATCAGTGTCAATTGGCTTTTCTAAACTGAGTTTCCTCATGTTGTAGCTAGAAACAATCGTGTTTGTAGAGCTTTTGTAATGTCATAGAAAATTTTGCTACTTCTGTTGATATATGAAAATGCTAATTTCGTATTATGGTTATCTTACTCGACTTTCAGTTTCACTTTTGGCAATATTTTGGGAGAGAATATTAATATATATGTCCTTGTGAAATTTTGAGGTGCAGAATCAAGATAGTAATGTGGGCAAATGGGAAAATTTTCTGACTGGATTGATTTATGAGAAGTGTTATGTTTACATGCTTTATTTCTTTTAAACCTAGTTAATATGCCTGCATTTGATTTTTAGAGATTACCTCACTACTAACTATTACATAATAATACTCGGGAGCATAATCTCTGGCATTACCCTGCTCATCATGGTTGCTTCTCAATCACTTTCATCATTTGATCTGCCGCATTCTGAAGGAGACCTTTGTCCTCCACGGCATAGTGGAATTTCTGATGGACATCTTAAGCAATTATGGGCAAGGCTACCTCTAATTCCCACCACGTTATTGAACTGGCGTGGAAGATTTCCAATTAGAAAATTGTTGTCTAAGAACAAAGCTTTCCAGGAATTGCTTAGCCTTGTCCCATATTCTGGAGGGATTGGACCATAGAGTTGGTTATGGGATAAGTATATCGAGGTTAAGTTCTCCACAGCAGCCAAACCGACGGGTAGATGACCACGAAGTTGGTTGGCATGTGCATCAAGCACTTGAAGTTGTGTTTCTCTTGCAGGGTATTTTATTGGTTCTATTACTGAGAAGTGGTTGATGGAGAGATTAATGCGCAGAGCCTGTGGCAAGGTGAGAACTTCCTGGCTGATGATACCAGTAAGCCTGTTATCACTCACATCTAACCACGCAAGGCGTTTAAGAACTCTTATTGGAGAAATGTGTCCTGAAAGGACATTGTGGCTTAATGACAATGTTCTCAGGTTTACAGGAAGCTTTGGTAAGATTCCATAGAGCTGGTTGTCTTGAAGGTCTAACGTCCCAAGTTGCCATAGACCAGAGAGGTCTGGGATTCTTCCCGACAGTGAGTTGCTTGACAAACTTAAGTAGGTTAAGCTCCGCAAGCCTGAAATATCAGGTGGAATTGAACCAGAGAGATGATTCTGCGAGAGGTCTATGAATTCAAGATGCTTCAACCTGGTGATTCCGTATGGTATGTTGCCTGTGAAGAGGTTTCCAGACAAAGAAATTCTGGTTAGCCTTTTCAGGTTGACTATGGTATCTGGTAATGGCCCTCGAAATTTATTTTTGCTGAGATTGAGGGTGGTAAGTTCTGACAAGTTTCCGATTGCTGGTGATAGAAACCCATCATATCCAGCAGCGTCGAGATCAATTTCTATAACTCGATTGCTTGAATTGTCAAGAGGAAATGTGCATAAAACCCCCAGAAATCCCCCCGAACTTTCACATGGATCTACAGAAAAATCCCAACTATTTAGATAGGAACTTGCTGGTATTGAGACAGGATCAATGGCCAAATGCACCAAGCGCAGAACTTGGATATCTGATTCTAGTGTGGATGACTGAACTAGTGTTGGTGCATAAACTAAGAGTGTGGTCAGAATGATCGAATATAGGACAAAAGCAAGCTGAAAGGGCAGTTGCCTGGCCATTTGGTGCAAATTTTACGTTCATGATTTACAAGGTTCTGTTAAAAACTTTTTATATCAACTTCCCTCTAATACAACACATATCATAGCAAGATCATGGGAATTGCCATGCCAAGATCATAAACCCCTTTGAAGAATGATCCAACTACTCTTCTTTCTACTCTTAAAAAATATTTAGAGAAATTTTTTTTGCAGAATTTCCACCTTTTTTTATTCCTTTAGATAACAAGAATATGACTAGTTCTTTCGGACACATTAGTTCTTTGGGTGTTAAAATTGCACCAAAAACCAATACTCAGCTGCATCACCGATTTTTTGCAGTACGTCATCCTTCAATGAATACCAATTTAATTTTGCTAACTTACTATGGTTAAATTTGAAGCAAGTTTCAGCTAAATAGCTCGTAGATTAGCACTTCAATAATAACCAAGCATGAAGCCTATTATGGAGTTCGGATCAACTTCGTAAGGAAAGTATCTTAATACATGTACGTTGGACGAATAAAGTTGGATAAAACATAGAATTCTGCAAAATCCGTACCCTGAACTGAACACCTAAGTTACTATTGTAATTTATATAACGGAGCGTCTACCTCTTTTGTAAATTGCTGAGGTCGTATCATTTCATGTGGAGATAAGGAGGTACAAACCAAACTGTACTTACGCACTGATGGGTAGTTCCATCAACCATTGAGCTGAAGCCGGAGTGTTTGCGTTTGACATCATCCAAGATCGGGAACAGTGAAATATTCATCATCATCAACATCTGTGATCTTGATCCGAGGCTTTTTATGCGGCATGTTGGATTTGGTGGGTCTGTATGATGTAGCTTTGAATGGAGTTACTGGCATTTGAGGAACTTCAGCTGCTGCCAAAGCCTCTTGAGAAAGTTGCTCGCCAAAAAGACCGATGTCAGCCAACCACTCGAACTCTCCAAGCTCAAGCTGCCCTTTCTACACATTTGGAGAACAAAAATGTCAAAGAAATTTTGACAAGTGAAAATGAAACAACAGGTTTCTGCAAATCAAGTCAGATGGTTGAAAGCCTGCAACACTCACGAGCTGAAGCTAAATTTGTAGGACTAAGCACCCAAATTTCCTCAAGTTACCATGACTAAGAATGCCAAAATGAAGAAAATTGCAAGTGCATTCGTGAATCATACAGAAGTAGCCCGGCAGTCATCGAGCTTTACAGTCCAATACATATGGGCATGAGGTATATCAGTTCAGTGATTCAAGCTACGTTTGTTCTTTACCTTATCATGAGATGATTCAAAGTCTGAAAACCGTAGCAAATCATCAACAGACCACGGAGAGCTAACACTTGATGGCTGTTGCTCAGGTAGTTTGGTGGAAGTTGGCTCCGTGCTCTGATTTGGTGGCTCTAAATGTCTCTTCACACTGTCCTTGGTGGAACTCGAGCTTAGAAGCTCAGGTAGTTTGGTGGAAGTTGGCTCCGTGCTCTGATTTGGTGGCTCTAAATGTCTCTTCTCACTGTCCTTGGTGGAACTCGAGCTTAGAGCCACTCGAATTCCAGTTGCTAGAAATCTCTGGTGATTAGCAGAAAGGCTACCAGCTGAATGGATTGGTTTATCACAATCCTGACAAAATAGGGCCCTGTCTTCAACACAGAAGATGAAAGCTGCCTTTTCCTGTGCATTGAGATTGGCGAGTTGGATGGGACAGAATAGTTAGTCATGCAAGGTTTCAAGGATATGACAAAATAAAGACCAAAAACCTTGACAGTTTCAAAACAGAACAAAAAAGGATGATACAGAAGCAAAAGTGAAAACTACTTGAACCATTGTCTATAAAAAAAAATAGAAAAAGATTGCACAGTTCATATTATCATCATTTTGTACCTTAGATCCTATCAACTTTCTTTCTCCTCCTCCATCTATCTTAATGGTTAAATTCCTTAATAAGCATCCTTTAATCTATTAAAAAAGGGCTCTTTGAAGAAAGCAGTAACACATGCTATACTTGATGAGAATGCAAGTGACATATCCTGCAGTAAGAATTTATACTTGACAAGGATTTTTAATTTCTGGTGATATCAACGTAAGAAGTTATTGGATACATTCTATAGGCCATTTCTTGCCCTCTACCACCGGTTCATAAGGATTCATCAATGATAGCCTCTAAGATAATGCTTTTACACACGCTTCATGGTCATGTAATTTCCTTCTTGCTAGCTAGAGACATTTTTTTCCTGTTTCAACCAGTGAATTCCTTATTTTAAATGTGTATCGAAGACGTAGAGGATATTCAAGAAGAATTTGGACATGATTTCCTCAGCAATGTTTGATCTGGACTAGAGATAGAATCAACATGGAAAAGATCAACTATGGAAATGAAGACCAACTTGTGTTTGAGTTCTTCGATGTCCTTTCTTTCCTTTGCCTCTTAAATAGTAAAGGAAAACTCTTATAAAACAAACTAGAGGCTCTTACTTTCAAAGGTCTGATCAAGGTAGTCAGTAGATGTGAATTGTGAATCTACAGATCAATCTATTATACAGACAGTTAAACCAGAATCTAATGATTGACAGAAGTTCAGGAGACGTGAGAACACCGGAATACAGCACACAGAACTCAAAAGGAAACGCGTACAGAAAGTGAGAAATGAGATTACTTGGCATATATCACAAGGAGGCAATTTGTTGGAAAGACACTGAAGAAGAAGCCTCTGGTGCTTGCTTGCGAGCTTGTTCGCTGCATGCACTTCTATGTCACATTTCGCGCAAAGTGCAGCCTCATCAGCACAACAAATCACTGTAGCAGGAGCTTTCTCACACACATCACACTGGATCTTCATCTTCCTTTAACAATATCCCCACTCCCTTCGCTTCTTCCAATAAATACCCACTTCCTTATCACTTCTCTACTGGCTGTAAAACCCCAAGGCAGATCCAAGATATGACTGAATGCAAATTGCCACCGTGAAAAAGATGCAAACTTGAACATGTAAGAGATACCCACAAACTGAAATATCGTTGGCGATTCAATATGAATAGCAGTTGAGTAATTGAAAAGCCGAAAACTGTTCACGAAAAGGTCAAACTAAAAACACTTAAAACAAAGCAGAAAGTGAAATGAAATATTGAGTTGAAAAGATGAAAAGCTTGGCAACGTTAGACACGGGGGAAAAGGCGAAAGAGGACAAAGGCAGGGTAGTCAGCATTAGTAAAGTATGCACCGCAAAGATGGAGAAGTGTTTGGGTTGGGTCAATGGGGGAATGTGTCAAGTGTGGGGAGAGAACAGAGGGATGAGTGATTGGCGGAGAATCTACTAGCTGGGTTGGGAAGATAAGGCTTTGGATTTTGCGGATCAAAATCAACTCTGGAAGAAACAGCGAGGCACTGTGGGCCAAAGCAACCCCCTAATGTGTGGTTGTGGTGTCTTAGCAACTACCGTTTGGTGCCTGTCGTTTTGTATACTTGCTAAAAATATCTATAATTGAAATGCACTCTTAAATAAAATGTACATTTCAAAATTTAATAAAATTTGAGAACATAATTATGCGTCACTAAAATCTTTTCAAAATCTGACGAAGCTGTTCTCGAAATTATAGGAAAGCTGAGCCATTTTCCAACCATAATATGCTTGCACTGTGTGGATAGTTATGTTCGTTACCTACCCCTGTACCAAAACTTAAGGTCTTTGTGCTTTATTTGGTCGTTATCATAGAAATTAAAGGCTGCCAGTGCCATTCTCCCCTCATCTCATAAAGGGCATACTGTCTGGGAGATCTTTGCTCAACTCTACGTGTATACACGTTTGAGCATATCTCATTCTTCTCCTCTTGGCTGTTACTTTGTCCATACTTTTGGCTTTTCCAATATATCTGGCTATTGAGTTTAGTCCTTTTGTAGGTTAAGGGTGTGTTTATTTAGTGGGTATGAAAAAAGAGGAATAAATATGGAATGAAAGATTAAATTTAGTAAGGAATATGATTATAGGATTATTATTTTGATTACCCACTTTTGGGTAATACCTCATTCCTCTCCTAATCTAGAGGAATGGGTTAATTAATATAATTAATTAAAATATAATTAAATACAATATAATTAATTAAAATATAATTATTCATTAATTAAAATATTGTAATTAATTAATTAACTACAATATAATTAA
>JAOQMS010000005.1:7394434-7433968 GCA_027563885.1 Erythroxylum longipes
ACAACCAAGTAGAATTAAAACATGAAACAAAAACATATATTATTTAATTTATTATCAATTAAATATATTATATATTTTATTAATTAAAATTAATTATTACTAAATACAAAACGTTGGCTAAAACAGATGAGTTGTCAACAGAATGGATTCCGGACTCAGGCTGCACAATGCATGTAACTCCCCATAGGAATTGGTTCTCTTCTTTGAAGAACTTGTCAGCCAAAGTAAGAATGGCAGACGTAGGGAAAGAAGATATCAAGGGCATTGGCAATGTTTCCATCAAGATGCATGAAGGAAAGAGGAGAACATTGAGCAATGTGAGATATGTCCCTGGAGTTAGAAGAAACTTTCTGTCAGAGAGCATCTTTGACAAACAAGGATACAAGATAAGGTCCAAGGATGGTTTGAGAGAAAACATCAAGGATGGTAAGGTGGTCATAAGGGCAATTGAAAGTGGGATTTATACTATGTTGTAGGCACTACATAGATTAACCTAAAAACAAAGGAATAGGAGTTGAACTCAACTATTATATGGCATGCAAGACTCGGACATGCAATAAATAAAAGCCTCAAACACCTAGAGCAACGGGGACTACTGCCAAACACAAGTGTGAAGAAAATTGAGTTCTATGAGAGATGTATACTAGGAAAACATCACAGAATCCCTTTCCCAAGGATTGCAAAAGAAGCCACCAGAAGTATGGAATATACTCATAGTGACCTATGGGGCCAGCTCATACTCAAACTTTCGAAGGTAAGAGGTATTTCACGTCTGTTATTGATGACAGGTCACGAAAATGCTGGATATATCTTTTGAAGACAAAGGATGAAGCACTAGAGGCATTTGTAAAGTGGCACACCCTGATAGAGAATCAAACAGGAAAGAAGTTGAAGTGACTAAGAACAGACAATAGGTTGGAGTTCTGCAACAAAAAGTTTGATAACTATTGTGAAAGGAAGAGAATTCAGAGGCACAGAACTATCAAGACTACACCTTAACAGAATGGAGTAGCAGAAAGACTTAACAGAACCCTATTTGAGAAAACAATGTATGCTGCTGTCCTCAGGTCTATCTCAAGCACTATAGGGGGAGGCTATCAAAATTGTAGCATAACTAATAAATAGACTACCAGCATCTGCAAATAAGTATAAAACTCTTGAAGAGGTATGGAATAGCTCTAAACCTATTTTGACTCATTAAAAACCTTTTGGATGTAGTATCTACATTCACTAAATAGAAGGGAAGCTTGAACCTAGAGCTGTCAAAGGGATATTTCTAGGATACCCTGAAGGAAATAAAGGGTACAAAGTCCTAATCTTGCAGTCAGGAGCTTACAAGACTCAAATAAGCAGAGAAGTAAATCTGAATTTCCACTACTGATGTAGAAGAATGGAGGAGTGGATATCCAAGAAGAAGTCCTACAGTAGCTGGGATCAAACAACGGTCTGAATCCTTTCTATGTCCCACCCTCCACATATGACAGAGATGAAACAGAAGCAGCTGTTGAACAGACAACTCTAGCAGGAGAAGAAACGATAGACACAGATCTTAATTCTCATGAGGGAACTGAACAAGAAGATGAAGCAACAGAAGCTCAACAAACTCACTTACAGGACTATCAACTAGTCAGAGACAGGGAACCAAGACAGAGAATACCAAATAGAAGGTATATTGAAACTGACCTAATCGAATATGCTTGTTTGGTTGCAAAACTAGTTGAGACAGGAGCACCAGAAACATATGAGGAAGCAATGAAAAGGGCTGATGCAGAACAAATGGAAGAAAACTTGCCAAAGTGAATATGCTTCTTTAATGAAGAATGAGACTTGGAAACTAGTTCCTAAGCCATCAAATGCTAAGCTGATTAAATGTAAATGGATATTCAAGTTGAAGGATGAAGTAATAGAAGCTCATCCAAAGACTTATAAGGCCAGACTAGTAGCAAAAGGCTTCAGAAAAAGAGAGGGAGTAGATTACAAGGAAATCTTTTCTCTAGTAGTTAAATTCAAAACAGTAAGGATAATTTTGACCCTAGCTATTTTGAATTATTGGGAGATACACCAGATGGATGTAAAGACATCATTCCTATATGGAAGGCTAGAAGAAATCATCTATATGACGCAGCCTACAGGCTTCATAGATAAGAAGAATCTTGATCATGTTTGCTTGCTGAAAAAATCACTATATGGCCTAAAGCAAGCTCCTAGGCAATGGAACAAGAAGTTCCATGAGGTGGTGATAGAAATGAAGTTTAAAAGAAGTGTCTATGACTACTGCCTATACTACAAGGATCTAGAGAAGGAGGAAGTGGTCTATATGCTGGTGTATGTGGATGATCTAGTCATTACAGGAAAAATAGTACAGAGGATCCAAGAAGTTAGGAATGCTCTAAGGCAGAATTTTGATATGAAAGACCTAGGGAAGGCTCAGAAGTTACTAGGTATGTAGATTATAATGAATGAAGCAGAGGAAGCTATGGTTGATTCAAAGGGACTACATTAGGAAGGTCCTCTCTAAGTTCAACATGGAAGATGCTAAACCTACTTTTGCTACAATTGCCACACACTTGCAGCTGACAGCTGCTAAGAGTCCAGCAACAGAATCAAAATAGAAACAAACGCAGAAATATCCTTATAATGTAGGTATAGGTTGTATAATGTATATCATGATATGTACTAGACCTGACTTAGCCTATGCAATCAGCCTACTTAGTAGATTCATGGCTAATCCAGGTCTAGAACACTGGCAGGGTTTTAAGGTAGTACTTAGATACTTAAAGGAAACCCTAAATCATGGTCTATGTTTCTTAAAATGTAACCTACAACTACACAAACATACAAATTTATATGGCTATGTAGATGCAGGTTACGCAGCACATAACATACTATTTCACACTCTCATGCAACACAGTAAGCTGGAAGGTATAACAACAATCAGTGTTATCTCTATCAACAACAGAAGCAGAGTATTACGCAACCATAGCAGGTTTAAAGGAGCTAATATGGATAAAGGGGCTACTATCAGAAATCAAGGTTCAAATCACAAAAAATGCAATCTACACAGATAGTCAAAGCGGACTTTACCTGAGCGAGGATCCGGTTCTACATGAGCGCTCAAAACATATAGACTTCATACTCCATTTAATCAAGGACAAGATCAACAGCAGAGAGGTTATCCTGAAGAAAGTACGAGGGGAACAAAATCCGTCAGATTTTGGGACAAAAGTTGTTTCTGTAAAGAAATTCATTTTCTGTTGAGATCTTCTATAGATAAATGAAGCTCCTGGAAGGAAAACAAAACTTACCCAGTCAATCTCACAACTTCGATGAAGCTAGGGTTTCAATTTCAGAAATCAACCACGAATTGATGAGCCACGTGAAGATTTATGGAGAAGGAGGGAATAATTATAAAGGAAATCACTAATTCTCCATGAACCCTCAACACAACTCATTATTCGAAGAACAACAATTAGGGATTTCAGACAGAGGTAAACGTGTGTGAGAAGTGAAGAGAAGATTCTGGAGAAATCGAATAAGAAGGAGAAGATATGTATTTTGTCTTGATGAATAAAACGCAGAGCATAAGGGGTAAAGGTATAAGTCATACATGTGAGAAGCACATGAGAAGACATGCAAAGTATAAGCAAAAACACAAAGTTTCATTAAAGCACAAAGGGATGGTTTGACAGGCGTGAGTTAAAAGGGACTTCTTCACTGGTCTATAAATACTTGTACACAGTCACAATACAAATACAATCCATATACACATACACGTACATTGTCATCTGATTTAAGAGAGAGAAATAAGAGAAAGTGCTCGAGTACATACTAATGGTATTGGGGAGTTTGTGAAGGAACTCTTGTAGGTGTTTAGAAAACACCCAATCTATTGTCTTCTTCTCTTCTTCAAGCTAGTGAAAAACCTCAGTGTGAGATTGACCCTTGGACGTAGATAGCTTTGTGCTAACGAATTAAGTAAAAATTCTTGTGTCTTCTTTACATTTCTGCAACTCTTCTTTGCTGCAAAACAAGTTCAAGCAACAAATATCACTTATCTTTGTGAAAAAGATAGCAGAAGCATACTACAAACCTAACAGAGTCAAATTACATCATTTTGATGATTTTTTAAAACTTCAAGTTTCAGGGAACTGGACTTTGGTGTTTTCTATCCTGAACTGCAATCAACATTACTTTTTTGTACACTTCTTCATTTATCATGAGTGATGTGGTTTTGGAATATAAAAATTCTCAACCCAAAAAGCATGCAGTTTACTTGTGGATTTACTGGAATTTGCTGAAACAAACATAGTAAGAATAGTAGAGGGATGAAATGAACAATTGTCATTAATACATAATTTGTATCAGCTGAAGGCCAAGACATTGGCAGGGAGAAGCTTTTTAAAAATTATCTGATTGGATTCAATCAATTAATTAATCAAATCAGTTAATTACTAAATATATTTATGTCAAACAACTAAAACTTTTCAATCAGCCAAAAAAATTGTTGATAAGCTATTCATGAAATGGGGCGTTTGAGTATTTTGTGTGTATTTAATATATGGAAAGAGAGGACACTTGTATTCCTGAACCTTCTTTTCCCATATCTTTTAACAGAATCCTGGAGCTTGCTTGTACACTCGAACATAATCAATGCTTTCCTGTGATGGTTCACATAAACACACCGGAGACTTCGTCTTTGTGCATAGTGTTTGGCTCAGTAAGAATCAGTTCCTTGCTCAGCATTTTTAGCATTAGTGTTGCTTTGTTGTGAAATATTTTCTTGTTGCAACAGCACGAGATTTTCATCTTTGTGAGTGTGATAGTGGTGATAAAAGAATGTACATTAATGGAGATACTAGCATAGGTCCCATACTCTAAATAGTACCGTGCAAGTCAACTTGAAGTACAGAATGGTCGTGTTAAGAATTGGGGGGCTTGGGACATCATCATTTACATTATTGTCAACACATTTGGTGCATTGTGATTCTGGCGGATACAAATCAGGTACATGAAACTGGTAAAAGAGGTGCATATTCAGATTTAAGGTTATTACATCAAAATTAAAAACGAAACAAATGTTGCAGAAGATGTCATGTTTCTTTTGAGTTATCTAGGAGTCTAGGACGGCTCCCAAGTATTTAATTAGGATTAGGAGTCTGATGACAATTACTTGACGAAATCCAAAGCTCAGGTTCATAGTCTCTAGATGGAAATTGACTTTGCTGCTGTTTTCAACAAGACGTGAAGTGCAGAGACATGCAGGTGTAGGAGTATTTCGGTCTCATGTACTGATGCAGTATATCATTAGGGACAATATCTTAAAATTTCAAGAGTTCAAGCTTATCAGTGAAGTCACATTCCCACCATTGAAAGCTAAGAAAACACAGCAGATTCACACCGCGGAATTCAATGAAAAAGCATAAAGGCCTCACCTTTGAGTTGTGGTAGAGAAGAGAATGGCTACCCAGATATCAAATTTTGTAAAACGCTTGAGGTATGATCCGATAAAATTATTACCTTTTGTTGTTTTATTGTTTTAATATATTCAAAATGGATCTCTATTTTGTGTCTGATGAGAAGCCAGACGAACAGAAGAAAGTTAATTTGGAATGGCAAATTAGGATCAATCCATGACAAATCTGCAACTTTTGATCTGTTATGAACTGCTCCATGTCTCTTGGGGATCCATCAACAACCATTCAACCTCATCATCCTTTCTTTTAAATCTTGACGGAAACAAATTTTTTACAGAAAAGGATACACTTTTTCTCGAATTTATATGAACATGCTTCATAACCATCGGTCTTCCTGTATAACTGCAAGTTTTCTTGCTCCTGGAGAGTATTAAAGACAACACCTTCATCTATCTATACACACATACATATATATATCTATATCTATATATATATATATGTATATATCATATATTTGTGCATAAAGTTTATGCAACATACATACGTGTCCAGAAAGAAAAAAACGATCTAATAAGATCAACACGGAGCTTTGCTACGTCACTTCCTAATCATCGTCACATTCAAACATATCACCTTATTAGTTTTAACAGAATCAAACTCTGCCAAGTTCCTTCCCTTCATACTTCGTAGTCCTTTGATAATGTTTAGACTCATCATTATCCCTTGCAAATCCTCTAAATCTCGGAGCTTTTCGCTTCCCGTTTCCATCCGCGACCATCTGTCCTGTTCAACAAGCAGAGTCAGTGATGGATGTGTCTCGCGTCTCTGTGAGTCACCTTCCCAAAGCTCGAATATTCCATGTAAAAGTCAAGTCCCAAAAAGTTCTTCGCTTTGTCAACATTCAGTTCCAATTCCGAGACTTTCCGTACCTCAAGTTGGTTTTAACCGGATTTTTTCATCTGGGTATTCATCAAACTGTGCCAACTCGGTTGATTTTAGAAGAACTGAGGGTTCCATTAGGAGTTTTTGCAGCGGACCGATTAGGGAATCTATAGAATATGATGTTGTGATCGTTGGGGCTGGACCGGCTGGATTATCTGCTGCCATAAGGTTGAAGCAATTATGTCGTGAAAAGGGTGTAGATTTATCTGTGTGTGTAGTTGAGAAAGGTGCTGAAGTTGGTAGGTGTTTCTTGTTGCTAATTCTCTGTATGTATTACATTGGATGGATGTCCTCAAGCATTGACATTTTAAACAAGTCCATTCACTGTTTTCTCTCTTTTGTGGTCTTGATACTTTTCCCTTTTCCACTGGGAATTTATATGTCCTTTGCATAAGAGGTTCATATCCATGCTGATTGTAATGAAATCTCCAATAAAGTTTCAAGCTATTACACATCCATACGTCACATTTATGTTCTTTTCAAATTTACGTGGCTCTCAATATGTAAGTAGTTCTTTTAATCATTTTCAAGTTTTTGTTCGTTGCTTGCTTTATTTCCCTTAGCTTTATCAAGTTCTAGAACCCAGGTTTGGATGCATTAGTGTTGTTTGATAATCACTGTTCTTTGCATTACGGCCGTAGGTGCTCACATCTTATCTGGAAATGTGTTTGAACCCCGGGCTCTGAATGAACTTTTGCCGCAATGGAAGCAGGAAGAGGTGCTTTTAATAACTTCCCACGAAAATTGTATTTTTGAGTCTTTGGTTCCACGGACAAAGTTTCCCTTGTTTTCCCTCAAGTGTATGGAATGAAATCCTTTGTCATATTACTCCTGTTCATTTTAATATTGAATTAAATTGGCTGCAGTGATGGCTTATGATTCTCGACAATAAACCTATGCCGGAAATTTCAGTCTGTGTAACAAGCTTTCTTTAGGGTTCATATACATTTATCATGCCATTTGAAAATTGCATTCGTTTTCCTTTTTTCACTCTAATGCTTTCTATGTGATCTATATATTCTAATACAGAAAAGAATCATATTCACAATGCAAAATCTCTAACGATATTGGACACAATAGAAAATTTGCGGAAAGATATGTAATGGATGTGATGTTTGTTTTGAAAAGTCCCTGTGGTTATTTATTGGTGATGTGGGATCATGGAATGTAGGCTTGACTACATAAAATTCTAATGCCATGTATCTCACTTTTAGTCTCACATGTTACTTATCTCCAGGTGCCGATCACTGTCCCTGTTTCTTCTGACAAGTTTTGGTTTCTTACAAAGAATCATGCCTTTTCACTTCCAAGCCCCTTCGACAATAAAGGGAACTATGTTATCAGGTAATTGTGGACTCTTGGCTCTGGAGTTCTAAAAATGAATTGTCTCGTCTGGATTTGACCATGTAAGCTTGCAAACTTTGATCTTGCATTAAAATTTGCTCACCTCAAAATTTTCATCTCTGCAAACCTCAAATTCTGCTTGGTAACTCAAGTTATAAGTGAATTTCCTGTCATCAACTAACAATAAAATGCCAGTTTCCCATATGAAGTTACGTTAATATCTTCAAAATATCTTTCTGATTCTGTATTGGGCCTCAGGCTCCTTAAATTTCCTGCATTAGACAACCACTGATGTTTGTTTTAATAGCTGATCATCCTTTAATGCATTTGTTTTCTTAAGGTTGGGAAGTATTGTTTTTGCTTTAGTTTTTCCAGCTCTTTGGACATGTCATTTTGCTCGTCATTCTCTCATCTGTATTGTAGGTCTGCCTTCATTTTCAGTCTTGTTTTAATGGAATAAGATGGTCGTTAGAAGAATCTTACTGACATGAGAAAACTGCTTCTTGACTTCATATTTGCTCGTCTCAAATATGACACATCCTTTCCTTCTTCCTTTTCCCTCAATTTTCTTCCTTTTATTGTCTTTCCTTCTTACTTTGTCAGTGACTGAGAAGGACTGTTACTTGTGACTTTATCCCAAAAAAAAAAAAAACAGTTTGAGTCAGTTAGTGCGATGGATGGGGGTAAAAGCTGAAGAATTTGGGGTGGAGATATATCCAGGGTTTGCCGCCAGTGAGGTACTCTTTTTTGACCCTTTTTTCATATCTATGTTCCATGTATGTGTTTAACAGTTATGGAATTTTGGCAGATACTGTACAATACAGACAACACTGTCACAGGCATTGCCACAAATGATATGGGAATTGCTAAAGATGGTTCTAAGAAGGGGAATTTTCAGTGTGGTGTAGAATTAAAAGGTAGGTCTCTCTGCCTCTTCTCTCTAGCATGATTGTGTACCATGCACATTCTATCAATCATTTTAAGGTGGCAAACTTTGACCTAATGATGCTTAATTTTGAATGTTCTAATTGTGCTATGATGCTAAATTTAATTATATGGGACCACTTAAAAACTACAGGTCGCATAACACTTTTAGCTGAAGGGTGCCGTGGATCATTATCAGAGGTTTGCAGTACAACTTTATAGCTGCAGCAGTGTTGGTTTCTGAGTTTGTTGGTCAATGCAGGCTTATATTTTTTTTTTTCAGAAAATAATTAAAAAATACAGATTGAGGGAGAAGGTGCACGCACAGCATCAGACTTATGCTTTAGGAATTAAAGAGGTGACCAGCTTCAAAACAACTCTGCATTTTATTATCTTTAATTTATGGAGATTTGGCCTGAAAGAACTTTAGTACGCTGATAAATATCAAATGAACAAACCATATTTATTGCTTGTATAGCTAGCAGCTTTTGATCACTTCAACTAAGCATGGTTTTCTTATTGTATTATGTACACAATCTTATTGGTGTTTTTGTACAAAAATAATTTTTTATATGATTAAATTCACAATCAGACTTGCTGTTAAACTAAGATTCATGGGACATTTTTTTGGTGGACTTTGTCAGGTGTGGGAAATTGATGAAAGTAAGCATAAAGCTGGTGCTGTGCTTCACACGTTAGGTTGGCCCTTGGATCATAAAACATATGGAGGATCATTTCTGTACCACATGAAAGATAACCAGGTAACAATTCTACATTTTCAATATTATGATAATATTTGGATACAAATTGTTTGAGTTATTCATGGATCATCACAGTATGAGCACAAAGCACATAATCACACCCACTGCTGTATGCTTAAAGTTGCTCTAGTGAGTTTCAGTTTCAAGGCTATTTATTTCCAAGTATTGGCCATTTGCATCTAGTAGTTTTTGGTAAATATGCACTTCATTCTTGAACCTTGATTTACATCGATTGCATAAACATCATTAGACCTATTTTCTTATTTTGATATCTTAGTTAGCGACTACTCATCAAAAAGTGGTTGCCTCTGAATGCATGCTACTCATCATTGTATTTCCTTTATTGGTTCTTTACAGGTTTCAATTGGCCTTGTCATAGCTCTGAATTATCACAATCCTTATTTGAATCCTTATGAAGAATTTCAGGTGATCTGGAACTGTCTCTTTTTAGCACTGTAAATTTGTCATTTCTATTTGGGAGCATCAAATATCAACTGATCATGTGATTCAGTTGTGAACAAGGATAAGAGGGATCAAAGAGTCCAGATATCAGTAGTAACTGAAATTGCCTCATTTATCATTTCTCTTTCTTTGTATTCCTAACTTTCCCAGTCTCAGTTCTGTTGATCACATAACCTGTAGTGTTGCCAGAACCACTGATAAAGGTTTTCATCCAATTTTTGGTTCAATTGTTAGGTCAGAGCACAATGTATTGGTCATTTTGGTTATCAAACAGCTTGTAGCCCAATCTCTGATTTTTTTACAAATTAGACACTCATTTATCCCTAGCTTGTTCTAGAAGAGAGCCTTGCTATGAAGTACATGTGACAACAGCTGGTAATTTTTGATGAAAATGAAAAGAAACTTAAGAAATGAAAGAGAAACTAAATGAGTGACTTTTCAGTTTATGATGTTCAATTTTTTCATATTTAGCTTATCTATTGCTGATATTGGTGGGGCTAGACAGAGATTGGCATGACTTTTTCTGGTGCTTCTTAAGTTAGTTCCATAGATTGAGGAATATCTTTGGAGTTATGTCCTTGACTCCGTGTAATAGCTTAAATTAACGAATCCAATTCCTAGCAATATTGATGATAGAGTTTGGTTGGGCAAGTTTGATAGCTCTTTTGGTTATTGACAATTCTTTTCTTTTATTATATTAAAGCATTTATATATTCACGCTATTTTCTTGGCTTCCAATTCTTCTCTCAAGCTTTTGAAATTTCATCCCACTTCCACTCATCTACTTCTGTTTTTAGAAATTTAAGCACCATCCTTCCATCAAACCACTTCTGGAGGGTGGGAATGTGGTCCAGTATGGGGCACGAACTCTAAATGAAGGTGGTATCCAGGTGCGTATTTAGTACTGTATGTTAAATTGATTTTTGTTTTTGGCTGAAGCATCTTATTTTACGATAATTGTCACCAAAATACCAAAAGGATTGATTTGAATTTAACTATGAAATATCATACACATACAACACAAGTATGAATTTGATGATAGGTAAATTTCAGTCTATTCCATATCCAGTTTTCCCTGGAGGAGCAATTATTGGCTGCTCTGCTGGTTTCCTGAATGTACCAAAAATAAAAGGGACACATACTGCAATGAAATCAGGTACATTCCACATGCTTACTGAATTGTGCTCATGCTATTGCTTATCTAAAAACATGTCCTGAATCAACACGATGAATCATCTTTGGAGTCATATGGTACAGCAATTTTTAATATGCCTATTTCCCTCAACTGACAGAATTTAGGAAACAGAGAAATAAGCTTGATGGCATCATAGGTTCTGTATTTGAATTCTTATAGTGATTATAAACAACTTTCATTTGCGGATAGTCTCAGATGCATCTGGATCAACTATTTTAAGACAAAGTTGAAGTTTTCATTTAGATTCTGGCTTAGTTTATCAGTCGTAAAAAATTAATATTGCATAATATTCAGATAGGCTGCTTAAAGAAATGCTATTTTGTGGCATTTTGGAAATTACTTATAACATTTCTTGTCAGAACTGCACATGTATCAGAGGAAATTGCTCTACAATCTTCAGTGAAAGCTATATTCAAATGTGTTTGAATGCCACAACCTTGTCCTTACTTTGAAGGTTTCTTCTGGGGACTTGAGATTGATGTTCTGGATGTCATGACAATCTGTAGTGTCATACTTCATGCTCACGAGATACAGTGCAAAAATGCCCTGTTTCTGTAAGAAATAGATGTATATGATACTATTGGATAAGCAATAGTTTAATGGTCTTGACCTATAGTTTTCTGTTATTCTTTTCTATTTTCATGCTGTATGCATGTGTGAAAAAGTGCACCATTTCTTCTATAAGTTTTGCTTTTAGAATTTAAGGATTCAAAGAAAATGGTTGATATTGCTAGATTTAACATGGCTACCGTTGGAATATCATTGCTATCTCCTGTTAATACGCAGCATGTGTTTCATCATTGGCTAACTTCAAAAACATATATGGCTGCTTAAGAAATGACTATAGAATGTTAATCATGATGCATACAATTTTATTTGTCCCTTGAGTGTATTACTAGCCTGAATGGTTTTTGTAGGAATGCTAGCTGCAGAAGCTACCTTTGCTACCCTTCATGAAGGTACAAATTTAGGATTGTATTGGGAGACTTTAAGGAGTTCTTGGGTATGGGAAGAACTTCACAGAGCTCGTAACTACAGACCTGTAAGTGCCTTGTTGTCTTCTCTTCTTTATTAGATTTTGGTTAAGAAACAATAGGATCAGTTCCTTGAGTTCTTGTGATGTCCTATTGCATTCTAAGTAGCATTTTTGGTCTTGTAGGCTTTCGAATATGGTCTTATTCCAGGATTGGCTATAAGTGGTTTAGAACAGTAAGACCTCAATGTTACTGGTCTTTTCGTTGATTGTTTTCATTGTAGGGAGGTTGCTCCTTTTTGCATGTAGTTATAGAGAATACTTCACTTGTCTGAATTTTGTGCTTACCAGCTATATACTAAGAGGGAGGTCCTCTTTCACACTGAAGCATGGGAGGCCTGATCATGAAGCAACAGATGTAAGTAGGAACTGCTTTAGGAAAAGATATTGTTGCAATTATGATACAAATCATACTGGTTCTTCAGCAGCAAGACAATTAAGATGGCAGCAATTAGTTTAAGTGCGTAAAACAGATCCAAAGTTATAGTTTACCAGCTATCTTATTATTTAAAACCCTCATTTCTGCCATACTGAACTTTTCCTAAAGATGTGTACTGCTTTTACATTTAGGATTTATCTGTTTGCAATAATTTGTATTGTTGATGCCCATTGCCCTTCAATCAAACATCATACAGGAATCCCTCCCCTTTCTCTTATTGTACTAGTCTTAAGTAATTGTATTGAGGGACAAATGAAACGATTTACAAATGTTGATTGGAGAGCTTGTCCTTCCAGATTGCACAGTTTCACTCGCCAATTGAATATCCAAAGCCTGATGGAGTTTTTTCTTTTGATGTACCGACCTCTCTGCACAGGTATCTAGAGCAGCAACTCCTGCCTATGAAATTCATCATTTGAACTGTCTTAAATGGGTTTATCTCTTAAACTATAATTTGTATAAGAAATGCCAATTCTTTGAGAATATATGATGTGTAAATCTGTATGAATATGTGTTAACTATTGCTATTTTACTTTTTTATACCCTTATTGGCCCATTCTCGAAAAGTCAGCTTCACTTGTTCAAAAGTTTCTGGCAGTTGAAGTGATTATATGAGTTTTTATCAGCTTCATTTTGCCTACATAATCATGTGATGAGGGGCTGAAAGGGCTGAATACTGAAACAATAGCCTTGATGCAGGGTTATGTGGTTGATCCTTTGCATAAATAGATATTCTTTAATGTTGATAAATTTCTTAATATCAGTTGCTTGTCGTGGGAGTTTATTGGAGTCAATACATAAAACCTTTTTAGTGAAACTCATTTCACATGTCCTGAAATTCATTGGTCATTGGTGGCTGATCTTTAGTTATCCAATTTGTGTGGCATATTTCATTTTAATTCCCCGGTGACACTAATTTTTATTCAGGAGCAACACAAATCATGACCATGATCAGCCAGCTCATCTACGGTTGAGGGATCCCAAGATTGCTGAGCTTGTAAATTTGCCAAAATATGCTGCACCAGAGTTGCGATATTGTCCTGCTCGTGTATACGAGTAAATTCTATTCTTATGGGGATGTGTTTAAATTCTATTCTTATAGAGATGTGTTTTGACATCTCTCCGGATTATTCATATTCTTTCTTAGCTTGTATCTTGAGTTATTCTGACAATATTCGTGATGTTGGTTTTGTTAGGTATGTCTCCAATGAAACTGGTCAACCGAAGTTACAGATCAATGCCCAGAATTGCCTGCACTGCAAGGTATTGCTAGATCTCGTCTAGTACTTAGAAACTACCTCTTGCATATGCGCACAACTGCAATCATAGACAGTGAATCCAAAGAGTAAAAGGTTGCATTGTAAGCACGAGCTTGGTTACACTCTGCCATCACTTATGGGAACAAAGAACCGTACTTTTTGAGTTGTCGTTCTAATCAACTCTGCTGAAATTGTATTTCAGGCATGTGATATCAAAGATCCAAAGCAAAATATTGAATGGACTGTGCCCGAAGGAGGAGGTGGCCCAGGTTACTCGGTCATGTAGATTGCTTGGTGCTAACCACCCAGTACAGATGATGCTGTAGCCAATGCACCAACCACCAAGTCTCCTGAAACTACAATTTAGTCTGAAAAGAAAGCAAGTTGAACCAATTCTTTCTGCAATATCTTGCAGGTTGTATCAATAATGGGATATCCAGACGTCATACTCTTGAAGGGTCCGAAGAAAATTTCGAGTTTCCCCATTAGGCTTAATCTTTAGAAAAAGTCTCCTCAGTAACGTGATCCTTAAGTCTCCTCAATAACATGTCTACTTTGCACTTTTCTTAGATGTTTGCAAGATAAATAATTTAAAGACATTTCCATACTTATGAACTGAGAATGAATCACATCTAAACAAAATGTAAAGTAGCTAACTGAAATGGTGGAACTTTTGACTGCAAATCATTACCAATTTGAGACTCATGTTGGTCATCAGATACGATTACATTCATAAGTTTTAAAGGTCGAGGGGGATGAGTATCCCAAGCTGAAACCCAAGAGGGAAATTTTAAAGCCTTCCAGAAACTGGAAACAGGTTACTTCAGTGATGTTTTATGGTTGCTCCACAGAAACTATTAAGTTGAAAACACAAAGCCATACTGCTCTCCGTCCCGAGTGGGCCAAATGCGGACTTGTGCACGTTTATATTCAGTTCTTTCTCTTCCCATAATTTTGTCGCTACAGGAGGTAAATTGTTCTAAAAGGCGTAGATAAATCAACAAATTCCATCTCGAGGCCTATAATTGCATTAAGGTTGCTACACAAACTAGACCAATACATCACATAACTCTGTCTGACCAATTTTAGAATATATGACAGCCTAAAATGAATATGAATGCATGACTAAGGGGATAGGAAGAATATATGGGCTATAGTCCTAAGTCAAATTGCAACTGGGATTCCAATTCCAAACAGTAGCAGATGCCCTTCGTTAGCTGGGACATTAGTCCTTACTTTCTCAATCGTTTGTCATTGAAGAGCTCATGTCGGATAAGTTATCTTTCTGGCTTGAAGAAGGCATCGATGTTGTTCTCATTTTCATATCTCCAGCTTGCTGCTGTTGCTTTTCCTGCTGCTGCACCTGTTGCTGTTGAAGATGGTGCAATTGAAACTGGTGCTGTTGCTGCTGCTTTTGAGAATGGATTTGAAGCTGTTGAAACTGCTGTGCGGTTAGAAGTGTATGCATAGCTTGACTGTTGGGATAAAATTGCTGAACCCCACTGAAAGAAGAAAAATTCATGGGTCCACCATTTGGCAAAGCTTGACCAGTCAATAACTTCAGATGTTGAATTTCTTCTTTCAATGCGTCATTTAAAGCTAGAAAGAAAAGAAATCACAAGTAAATTATGACAGGTAACAAGATGAGAAAACTAGAGAATACAATTGCTTTATTAAAACCAAAAAAACAAGAAGTCCAGTTCTTGCAATTAGTGAAGACTTGAAATGCAGGATACATGTACGCAATTTGCAGGATACATTTCCTTAAATTTCTAACTGTGCACAAAGGATACTTGCGTCGTCGTCAAGATATGCCACAATCCCTTGGCACATTAGTAAAACTAAAACCTCCTTATAGAACAGCAGAATGTCTGACTCTTTGCAACTAAACCTTGCAACAAATACTTTTCCTTAATCCTGTAAACAGTCGAGACTTTAAAATTTGATCCATCCACGATGATCATCTCAACTTTCAGAAGTTGGGAAAAGGGTATGCAAACAAATGATTGACAGACACAACTGCGAACAAACAAAACCAATCTATTCCCAGGACATCTAACGCATGAAAAAGGAACTAACATCAGGAAAAAAAAAAAGATATCATAAGCACAAAAATCAATAAAGATGTCAGCAAAACAGAAATGACAAGTTATAGAAGAGAAGAAGCCTATGATAACTGGAAAACTAACCTATTCATTGTTGACTATGTACATAAAAGCATACAATATAATGAACAAACTCTGGTAACAGATTTAAAATCACATAATAGAGAGAGAGGAAATTTTAGTTCCTCAAACAATAGACCCAGTAAACTTATCAATTTAAGGAGTTTAAAATTTGCACGCAATCTTTTGCACACACAGGGATCATTTGATTTGCATAAATTTGTTAATGAAAAAGCAATTTGAATTTAGGTTAAGCACGTGTCACTTCTGCAGCAGTATAATAATTCAGATTTGTTTTCTAGCTGAATGTATGCCTTGATAAGTCATTTATTGTAATGCACTTCTCCTTTTCACTTCCCTTTCCACAAACAAACAACCAAAGGAAATTTGGTGGAAGAACAGACACCAGACAACTCAAACTAAACCACACCATATCTCCATCTCCAGTCTAACAGAACTTTTCTTATATAGAACCACACCAATAGACAAAGTGACACGATTATATTCAATTCTGATGTAGTCTCCCAGTTGAAATGTAATCATCCACTTTACTCCTACTTCTTCACAAAAGCTATATGCAATTGTGCACTACAACAATCTAGTTGAAAGATCAAGATATTTCCATTCATGCGGAAACTAAGCCTATAGTTTGAATGTTCACTGAAAATTGTTATGCCAAACCCTTATTCGCAATGCCATTCTTGACACATGAACCTGTCTATTTCATAGAGACATATTATCAAGTTGGTGAAATGAATCACAAAACTCTAAACAACCTCAAATTTGTTGAATATTCACAATGATAACAGGTACAGACAGAAGTTAACTTGTATCATCAATTATATAAAGTCGAAATGAATAAATCAATATTCTGACAACTAGCCTAAGGGGTAAATAACATCTTCTCAATCAGCTGAAAAGAAAAGGGCAGTTCATAAGCACATGGAAGTGGGCTAAACTCCGATTCATCATTAAACGCGTGGAAGTTAGAAAATTAGAAGTTGTAGATGCCTTCTACTTTTTCATCAATCAAATGATATCAACAACATGGATGTAAAGGAAAGAATTTTGACATTGTCTAAAAGTCAGCAGCACTTCACTGTAACAAAAAGCAGTTTGTACGCACACACAAACTTTTAGTTTCTATGCAGGCAACACATCATAGTATGGAAGGCATAAAGCAACTCCAAAGGGTGATCATCACAAATGGAAACAGATCCTTACCATCTTGCAAATGGACCTGTTGTTCCATTGTTTGCAAACGCAATTTCAATTCACTATTTTCAGCATTCAGGCCATTTGTATCCCTCTGATCACAAAGAAAAAACAAAAGAAAATCCAAATATGTTATACTCATTGCGTGTTTCTATACGTTTCAAATAAAATCATGTGTAATTCAATAATTCTCAACAAAAAACAGACAACTTTCATTCGAATGAACGCCTCCCTATGAGAATGTGATGTGATGTTTTACAAATCTGAATGGGATATCGGAGAGAAGGGAGACTGGGTGAGGGTTGATTAAACTGAAGTTGGACCGATGTTGAACAATATTGAACTGGGATAAAATATAAATTATTTAAAAAGGTAAATCTATCTTAACAGATATAGAGCCAGACATTTATGTCAAATACATCAAATTTCTCGAATATATACAGAAGTTAAACATTGTGTTTTGGTAAGCTTCCTTTAATTGTTGACCTTCACATCTTTCCATTTTAAAGCATTAACTAATTTCAGGTCAGCAATTAAATAGCAAAGGCAGGATTTGAACAACAGACAGTCCTTGAAATAGAAAACATGAAAACAACGCTCTCATGGTACCATGACATTAATAAAGCAGTAAAACTTCTACATACATTCATATACATATACCGGATAACTCTAAATTGAAGGTTAACCGGACCAGTTGACTGTTCTTTCGCTGGTTTGGAGACATTGATGAAAAATTAAATTGACGCATCTTACATGAAGCAAAGTCAATTGAGCAGACAGTGATGTAGCTTCTGTTTGCAGTGTTTGTACTTTCCTTTCTAGTTCAGCTATATACCGCATCTTTCGTTCCTTTGATCTCGCAGCTGATTGTCTATTTGCCCAGATCCTATTATATCAAAAATAATAAACAAATAAGTATGCATATAAGATGCCAATCTAAAACACAAACTAAGAAAGCAAACATGTTCCCTATGTTCCTCCCATATAATTTACAACAATTGGAGGGTCACGTAAATCGTGAGCCAGGTCTTAAAAGGTTGAAATGCCAGGAACTTGAAGTCCTATCCATCGATACGTAAATTTTATTGGCAGTATGACGCTTACAGGATTACATACGGTCACATCAATTGTATATGCTAAGAAATGAGTTTCTAATAAGGAAAACCACATATTCTGCAGTATACATTCTCCATAAGAAACCAGAACTCAAAAGAATCTCAAACCAAGCAATACTAGAACAGGGACATCTAACTTGGATTTCCATTCACATATGACAATAGTAGCATTAAATTACGATAAAAAATCATCTCAAAACAACTCCAACAATAAAATAGACAATACCCATAAGCCGAATATACCTTTTTGCACGCTTAGGATCAATAAGAGCCATCTCAGCAAGCTTGGCGGCAGACATAGCCTTCTTAGAATCAGCAGGAGAGACCTCTTCTGGACCTGACATAAGCATCTCTGGCTCGATAGTGGTCGAACCATCCATTGACTGGCTATGCTGATGCCTAACTCTAGGCCTCTCACTAGGCCCACCAACATCCCCTGTCACGGACGTTGATGCTAAACCTGGCGCTGCCCCAACTGGCGCTGATTGTTCTGCCACTTGAGCAGCCGACGTAGCAGAGGAAGAATTATATTTATCCATATCAAGGTACATTGACAACAAATCCTCCTCAGTCTCATCAGACAAAGACGGCCCATCAGCCCCACCAACAACACCAAGATCACTGTCAAAGCTAAGATCATCAGGCAATGTGAGAATCTCTGAATGAGCACGTCTATGACCAGCATTCTTAGGTGGGTTATCAGGCATTCTGCTAATATCATGACTAAAGTTGCTAGAATCAGCTCCATGGCCGAAACGGCTAGGGTCTGCAACAGCTCCTGCAGCCATTGGATTGACTGCAGATAATGAAGGCTCATGCATTACATTAAAAGAACTCCCGGATGGTGAAAAGCTCGAGAATCGACCAGATGGTGGTGGCAAACCACCAGTTTGAGCTTGGGTTTTAGCTTTATCCATCTAGAGAATTCCAAAACCCTAATTAATCTCTCAAACCACTCAAATATTCAACGAGTCTGAATAAAGGTCGAAGCTTGGATTTTTAATAGAAAGTGAAAGATGGAAATCAAAAACTATCACAAGAACAAAAAAAACAACGAGTATGAATCAGTATCAGAAACTAAGAAACCTAGAAACAGAGAGAAAGAAACGAAAGAAACAGGTAAAAAGAACTCTTTTTTTCTTTTTCTTTACCAGAAAGAACAAATTAAACCTTGACTTGAAACATCAAGACAGATCAAACAACAGCAACCCCAAAAGAAGTGGAGATCTGAATCTGAAGCCAAAAAAGAGAGAAAATGAAAAACTAAATATCTAGAAGGGTAAAATTAAGGAATACGCGACAGGCAGAAAGGAAAATATGTTTACTTTCCCGGAAAATATAAGGCAGAAAATTCTGTTCTCAGGCAGCTTATGATTTACACGGTTTGTGTTGGAAATGTCGAAATCTCAGACTTTCAACATTAAAAGGAAATAAATTCTGATCAAAACTAAAAGCAAAAGCAAAACCAAACCAAACCAAACCAAAGTCACTTCACGTGGACACATGCCCACTACCTTCTCTTATTTATTATGCTTTTAATGAATAACGTTATTAGGTATAAAAACAAAGAAGATTATCTCTTTATAAATTGATTATAATGGAAGAGCTCAATAAGAATATTTTAGGAGATATGCCTTAGGATATTTTGTTTTTATAAATGAGACAAAGAAGAGTTTCAATGTCAACCTAAAATATTGAAGCGATATGTTAGAGCCGAAGAGTTTTAACTTTGAGTAGACTTAAAACTAAATATTGTAACTTTTTAAGTCATAGCGTGGCTTTCATTATAAAGATAAAGATTTGTTTAAAAATTTTATCATATAAAGAGTTTAAGTATCTAGAATATATCATTCAAAGCAGTAGAGAGATCGACAAGAACATTGTTCACTCATATCATATCAAAGTGTCTTAAAAGGAAGAATGTATCATGATTTTTAAGTAACAAAAAGATACCACTTAAGCTCAAAGCATGCTTTATTGGGCAGATTATTGACTTATCAAGCATGTTCATAGTCATAAGTTAATAGTGGCGAAGACGAGAATACTCTGTTAGATGTACAATATTACCAAAAAAGATAAGTTTAGAAATATAATGGTAAGAGACAAAATAAGGGTGACTAATATCAATAAAATTTTAGAGAGACGAGGCTTAGTTGGCTATGACATTTCAAAATGAGACATCTTGATACTTCAATGAGAAGATGCAAGAAATTTATGTTTATGAATTATAAAAGGAAAAAAGAAAGGCCGAAGAAGAATCGAGGAGAGATGATTAAAAATGATATAACTCTGTTGAAATTTACTTAGGATATAGCCCTCAATAGAAAAATATTGACATACTAAGATACGGGTAAAGAATCTCATATAGAGAGATTCTTCTCTTTCTTATAAGTCTTTTAATCATTTTCCTTCAAATCTTATGTCTTGTATTCAGCTTAAACATTTAATATGTAACACTTGTCTCTTAATTATTTAGCCTAAACATTTTATTAGTTAACCTAAATATTTTTTGGTAATGAATTGTTTGTTTTATTTATTTACTTGTCTTATTTCTTGCTTATGTATTTATTTACTTATTTTATCTTTTATTTTTATTATTTACCTTATTATATATTTATTGTATTACTTTTTTTTATTTTTATTAGTACGTATTTATTTATATTTTTTATATGTTTCTATAAAAAATAGTCTCTACTAATTAAGGGTCTCGCATGATTTTTATTTCTTAGAGTTAATGTTCATTGGCTGTGATGTTATTCACTACATAATCCAATATTTCGTCATATGATTAGTCATCGTCATGCCTATACAATAGCTTTCCTTCTAGAGAAAGTAGAAGATTTTGGTATAACCCGTTTGTCCTTTTCGACAAAATATAAAGTAGATTACAAGACATCTGCTTTCTATTTAAATGCATTTTTATAACTCTGGTTGTCTTTAAAATTGAAATTAACTAGTTTTATGGGTAGTCAAAAGTCATAATCTACCAATGATTGGGAGGCGTGGTCAAAATCAGAACAACAAACCATTTAACATTCATATAGGTTGGACGAAAGAGACAGCTTGAGAAAGATTGTTACAGCATACAATTTGACTTTTAAAGCCGATCATTGACTATCCAAAGCCTTTTTCTAATAATATCTGACAACGTGACAAAAATTCATTTTCTTGACTAATAATTACGTCATATTCTTTATCTAACCAATACATTATTATAATAAATTTTTATAATTTGTATTTTCCTAATTAATAATTTCATTTTTGTTACTTAAAAATTGCATTTTTAAACTTATGATTACATCCTACTGTGACAACTTAATGCACGTATTTTTATGATTGAAATCGCATTTTCCTAATTAGTATTGCATCCGGCACTATTTTGAGTTAGGCATTTTTTTTACAGCTCTTTACCGTATTAAACATAGAGGCAAATTATGGTTAAGAAGTTATTTTGCAAAATGAGTATTTTAAATATCTAAGATCTATTATCCAAAGTAACGGAAAGATTAACAAAGACATAGTTCATTAAATCAGATCAAGGTGACTTAAATAAAGAAGTGCACCAGGGTTTTGTACAATAAGAAGATACCTCTCAAAATTAAAGGTAAATCCTATTATTTAACGATTAGGTCAGCTATACTTTATAAGATAAATTATTCGCCTATGAAACAAGTGCATAGTCATAAATTAATAGTGATGAATATGAGGATACTCTGTTAAATATGTAACCTTACGAAAAGAGATAAGATCGGGAAAGTGATAGTAACGGATAAATTAAAGGTAGTTAATATTGTTGACAAATTTAGACAGACAAAGTTTATGTAGTTTAGAAATGTTAAAAGGAGACACTCAGACGCTGTAGTAGGAAGATGCAAGAAGATCGTGCTTAGACATTGTAATAGGAAAAAGAAAGGAGGCCTATGAAAAACTGAAAGGTGATGATCAAGAATAATATGACAATGTTGAAACTTACTGAAGGCATGACCTATAATAAAAAACTTTAACATATGAAAATTCAAATAAACGATCCATTATAAAAAGATTAGAACTTACCGATAACATGACGCGTAATAAAAAAATGAAAATTTAGATAAATAATCCCCTGTAAAGAGATCCTTGTAATTTTGATAAGTCTTTTAACTCTTCTCTTAAAGTTTGCCTAAATTTATAAATAGATGGTACTTATCTTATAGAGATTTACCCTAAGCCTTTTTTACCTACCTAGCTTGGTTTAGTGATTTTATTATTTTTATTAATTTTTTCTTCTTTTGGGAACAGCCAAAATTACATGTTACCGAACTCCTCACACTCCGCATACTAGCAAAATTTCTATCAGTTGTTGTTTGTTTGTTTTCTTTACACTATTAAGAAAAGAAGTCTTAAACCATAATGTACATAGTGACTAATCTGCTTTATAATCACTTAAGATCATCGGACCCTAAGCTTTGTTACTCCACAACGACAAAACCAAACACACTTACCTTGAGAAACCATATCTTCCAATAAACTTATATCATGTCAGTCAAATTGTGAAATCATGTGAATGATAGTTAACTCTTCTTAGACACTCATTCTTGGTCAATTTCTTCGTAAATACAAAAGATCCATTGCTTATAGAATTTTCAGTCTTCCAAGTTGTAGTGTTTCAGGCACTGCCCTGCCCTGCAAAACATCTTCGCCAGCACTTGCATTGTCCTCTCCATACTCGCTAGATTATTTGTACAAGGTTCCAGTCCCCGTTCTCCTAAGTGCAGGTAAAACAATATTGAACTTGGTTCTGATAGTTGATATAGATATGAGAAAAGCTACACGGGGTTTGAGCCTTCGTAATAGGTGAGCGTTTGGTAAATAGTAGTAGCCTCCACGTGGATTTGTTGACTGTAATGGAAAAAGAAAATAAGATTAGCTGATATTAATGTTTAAAGGGCTTTGCACCTATTCATAATTAACCAGTGAAGGCCACTGTATTAACATGATAAGACGAGCATACAGTGTGGTTACCCTTGTTTTCCTTCTTAGATCATCCTATATTTACAATATTTCTATGCATAGTGTCAGGTTAAAAGGCAGAATTGATGATCCATATTCATTCATATAGAAGAGACAAAAAATTAATATGGATTTAGTATCAATTCTGCTTTTTAACCTCAAACTATGAATAGAAATATTGTAAATATAGGATGATATAAGAAGGAAAACGAGGGTGACCACACTGTTTGCTCAAGAGACCAAAAATTAAAAGAAAAAGCAAAGATGTATTGTCACACTTTCAGGTGTTTCACAAGCAGCAATCTAGGAGACATTACTAAGATTTTTGCAGGCAAACAACTTTCTTCACATTTGTTCAGATACCATAATATATAAACGAATGTTAAGATTACAGGAATGTTAATCTTACAGATTATCAGAAAATGTACTCTGGTAATTGCAACGGAAATTGATGAACTTCAACTTCAAATGCACTTCCTTTAGGATCTGCCAATCTGGAACAGCCAACAATAATGGACATCAGAAAAGATAAATTGTGAAAGGAACTTAGTGGCCCAACATGTGTAAGTCGGTACCAGAATACCAGCTAACGGGAGGGTGGTTAACAAAACAAGAGAAATTATATATACTTAATTTGGACACTGTTATTATTGTGGGATGAGAAGTATAAAAAGCCTGTGAAATGCTCACCTATTTGATTTGCTAATTTGATTGCTGAAATTGGAGTTTGGGGGCAGAATGAAACAAATGAATGAAGCTACCTCAACTAAAGGGTTACTGAAACATGAGCCTATCTCACTATATGCCATCAGGACTCTAGAAGTTATGCCGCAAAATCAATGTTTGCTTTGTCCAGCCGATTGTCACCAACTTATCGGGATGTGACCATTGCTTCCTAGTGTCATTATTTGCCACAAATCCATAACAAATAATAAGGATAAGATCATCATTTCATTAACATCTCCACCTTCCAAACAATCTCTCTCACCATAGCTACGAGGATGTGCATATATCTTCTTTATTTTTAGAAAGAGCAGCTGAAATCAAGATGGCAATAGCAAGCTTGAAGAAGTTTTCAGGTAGCAAAAGCAGCTTGGTAGAAATGATAGTTATTTGCAGTCTAGACTTTCATCGACAGGGCATCTCCAAAAGCAAGAAAAGAAAACTAATTGGTTAGTGCAAGTGGGTGCCATTTATTAAGTTGCACGAAGGAAGGTGTATCTCTGTTCATATCATTGCCTGTCAGGTATATCAAAGAAGCCTATTCTAGAAACCGAATGGAAGAAGGGGGAACAAACACAAGTAAAACACAAAATTATGTTCTATCTAGGTAGCAGTACTAAAGGGGCATTCAAAGTAAGTTCCAGCAAATATGTGCAAAGTTACTTCCATATATCAACAGATGTTACCCTGCCACTTCTGGGAAGTAATTCCCACAAAATATTTGGCCCATGCATGAAGTATATGCATGATATACCTGCCAGGAACAAATCTGAAGGAGCCTTCAATGGAACCAGTAGCAGTTGGTAAATGCGAGCAACTCTGATATACAAACTCCTTCTCCCCTGGATGCAAAAGAGGGTACTGCAAATGCATGAACAAGAATTTAAGCAGATGAACATTCCAGGTGCTCATTAATTTTCTTTACCACATACAACATAACATGGAAAGCAATCTAGTATGTCGACTCCTCTTTTTGTTTTTTCCTAACAGTTTCAGATTTAAAGGTGACTTCCTAGTTATTGGTACATGACTCCCAAAATTCAACCGTGTAAGGAATAATGAGCACAAACTGAGCAGGTACAGAGTGAAAGAATCACTTAAATGTTCTAATAAAAGCAAGTATACGAATTTGTTGAGGTTTCTATTCTCCAAATACATTATCTACGTTCAAAACCTTACCCAGATATCAACTAAATTTCCTAATCTGGTTCGTCAACGGAAGATAAGCACACACCTGCAAAAAGCCCTGTGCAGCAACATACATGAAGGCTAAAATCTAATACAGTTCTAACCAAAAACAGTAACAGTGAACAACTTGAACCAAAAGAGATGAAGAGTTCACCTTACTCGGGCAGAACTTTGTGTAAAACTCTTAAGTTAGAGCTATGAAGGGAAAACAGAACAAAAAAAAAGAAAATGGAAACTTCAACTCTTGGAGAAATCATTGACTGTCACTGAAATGTGTGGATGAATTTCATAGAACCAAATAAGGATTTTATTGGCACTGGAATGATATTCCCTAGAGCAATCTTAAATTGCACATCTACCAAGAAACTGAGCATCAGCATCATACCTTGCCTATCACAGCTTCTGCGTCAACATCATCAACAACAACATCATCTGCACGGATGATCCAATGCCTCCAATGCAATTGGCAAGAACTAAAATGCTGACCATTGATGATGCATCCTTCTGGTAGAAGAGACATGCGAATAGAGTATGCAAACCAGTATTTTGGAGAACTATCCCTGAGGTCAGCTAACTCTGGCATAAAAACAGAAGACGCACGGACCTGATAAAATTTTTTACCATGATATATTATTTCAAAAATAAGAATTATGCACAAAAGATTTTGTAATAGCCAGATTGGAGACCAAGCTTGTAATAGGGAAGCATATCATTTATATTTTGCATTAACCTTTGAACTTATATTTCAGTCTTAAAAAAGAAAAAGAATTGGAAAAAAGAAATAGGAAAAGGAAGTTACAATGACTGGAATTTAATAATCAATATGGACAATTTTTTCCCAATTGACTGATCCGAAGGAATCAATCTTTGTAAATACATGCCAAGATTAATCTTATGTCAAGATAAACAGCATCATTAACCATCTTCTGTGTTTTGAGTCCCCCAGGATTTAGGCGTACAAAACAATGTTTCAAGTGCCTAGTACACCTCAACAACAACATGGTAGATAAAGAGAACCTCTTCCCTCGCTTCCTCTTTAATGAAAAAGATATGGCTGCACTAAGTTTATAGAGGATCTATGCCATAATGACAGAACATGCACAAAGGGAAACTATAATTACTCACCTTTACACCATTAGTTACGGCAGTGGAACAGAGAGGAGGCACCTCAGGGAACTGACAAATACTCCTCACACTTACTTCCTCCCGAATTTTGATAGCCCCACTTTGCAAGCGGCGGCCATGTTCTTCTAGCCAAAGCAACATGGCATCCTGCTGATTATCACTTTTAAGATCATGCACTGAATGTATCAAAGCACTTGGAACACATGGAAGCATATCTCCATCCATTAGAAGATTTCCAGTAGCAACATAGAGTTGGCCATTCGTACAGTTGAGGAAAAAAAACTTCTTACTTAATGTGGATGAAGCAGCCACAAGAATGTACTTATTTTTACTCGAAAAACCAGAAAATCCAGGATGACGGATAATCTCTCTTGTTTCTGAAATCACTTTCCTTAATGGTAATAAGTACACATTAACCAAGTGATCATAGACAAAATAACCACCAATCAGCCCCAACAAAATACGATACTCACTTGATGGCAGTGCTTTTCCTCTAAAGTCTTGACCATCGCAAAATCTATATAAAATTCTTGTGGCAAGAGGCAATTTCACTTTAAAAAGTTTCTCCAACTCTTCAATCTGGGCCTCTGAAGCACCCTTTCGAAGTGAGGAGTCAACCTCAGGAAAATTTGTAGCCAACCAGCCCCTGATCCTATCCCAACATCTTTTAACTCTTTTTACAAGGGGCCAAGGATACATGCCAAAAGCTTCCATCCATAATTTATAAGCTGCCTACACATCAAGAGAAAGATAGACAGTAGATAGAAAGGAAATAATAGTGATCGATAATAGCAATTATAAAAACAATAGGCATTAACCCATAGATTAGAGTGAACAACATCTCACTTTTTCCATAATCATCAATCTAACACATCATGTATTGACACTAATGCGTTGAGGGAATTGCACAATACCTAGCAGCCTCAATAAATCAAGAAGGTTATAATATCATTTTAAAGAGAACAATCTCCATAAGAATATAAGATAAGGTAAAAGTAAATATGTCAGATGTGTGATCCAAATTGGGTGCTATAGAGTAGAAGTAAAAGTGTCAGATGTGTAATCCGAATTGGGTGGTTTCAGTTCAGCTATGCCTAGAGGCCTCACACGTGAAATCAAATAGTCTTCCAATTAGAAGAACCATTTCTTCCTTGCTATGTCTTCCACCTTAGCAGCTGATTCTTATACAATCAACTAGACAGATACTACACTTGGATCAGAGAACAGGGGACGAACTACTTCCTGCTACGCCAAGCAGGAGAAAGGACAGCCCAAAGGCCGAATTTCAACAAGCGCTTATGCATACACGCACTGGTAACTCTCAACATTTACCACCAAATATGACGATGACAGCATCGTCTAACAAAATTTTCAAACATAATTGAACAAAAGACTTCAATCTACAATCATTGTGGTACTCTTCACGTGAGACACACATGTGTAAAATTCCAAATTCGCCAAAAACAAAAGATTCCTGGGTACTTAATACAGCTCAAGAAACAAAAGAAAATTACAAATACCCATAATTCAAAAGGTTGAAAAACGAACGACTTTACCTATTTTTCGTACCTTAAACGAAGGGACGGTGTTTCCCTGAGGATCAATAGGAGACCTAAGACCAAGATCCTCTAAACAAAACAAGGACCAAAGGGTTTCGTCCTCTGTACAAGCCAAGAAGAGTTTGTTAAGACATGCCAGTTTCGCGGTGTCTTTACCGCCCAATTTTGTAAGAATATGCCGAAGAGCAAGATCACCCACTGCCTCCAATCCCATCTCTCTTTTTCCCTTTCCGCACAAGTATAACAGCCGAGTTCGAGCTTTCTAGCTGCGTGTCTAATCTAGAAAGCTTTGATACTTTGGATGGTGCGGGTTCATTGTATCTCTCGTGCGATGGAAAAATTTAGGCAAGCAACTGACACGTGTTTTCTTATACTTTTGCCACGAGGAAAGATCTTGTCACGCTAAAGCGTGCTTGAAAACATCATATTTTCATTAAAATATAATTTCAACTTTAACCTTTTTTAACGTTCAAATTAAAATAATATATTTTGAAAATATTTAAAACAAATCCTAAAAATGTAAAAATTTTGATATAATTAAATATCTGCTATTTTCTTTGGGCGCTTTTAGTTAAAACAAAGAGTCTGTTTTCATAATTAGAGCAATTTTTATAAGTTGTTCTAAACCTTTCTCTGTATTATTTATTATTTATTAACTAAAATAGATATTAGATAACGTAATTAAGTGAAGTTTACTTTTTAAAATATATAAAAGTTGATGTAAAACAAACCAAATTCGATGACCTTAAACCGAATGGACGACAGCAATAACTTCCAACACTAACAACCTCAATCCAGCTCCTCTACCAACCAACCACCACTGCTATTACAGCTGCCCCACCAGGAATGACAACGTCGTAGTTCCTAGTCCTACCACCACGTCCTCTAGCAACGATAGCACATTGATATATCACATAGATTATTTGTCAGCAGAAGACTAAAGTTTAAATTTATACAGGTTGCACAATAACATTCGTTTATCACTTCCCTTGTGCATTCTATGCAAATATACTTATAAAGCAGGATGATACCCGATATTAACCATGACATCAACCTTTTGTGCCACTCTCTCCTGAAATTCCACTCACAACTATAGGGACGGATACCGTCCCATATCGGCCGGTAAACGGAACAATATCCGTTCTATCGGTACCAGTCGTGAATACCAGTCGGTATCGGTATTTATCGAGATACCAGTCGGTACAATAATTTCTGAAAGTTGGAGGACTAAATTGAAATTTTAAAAAAACTAACCCTAAAACTTGAAAAACGCAGCTTCATTTTCTTCTTCTTCTTGTCTCATCCTCACTGCCCCCGACTCGGAACCCACACCCACACCCGCACCAGCACCCGCGCCCGCACCACTCCTTCATCTTCTTCTTCTACCTTCTCATCTCTCACTCTCACTGTCTCACTCTCATCTCACCCGCACCAAGCCACCAATCACTCACCATCTCACTTCACTCTCGCACCACACCACCACACCACCGCACCACCACCATATCTCGTCGTCGCTCCCACCTGTCCGCACCACCACGCTGCTCGTCTTCTTCTTCTACCTTCGACGTCGGCACCATCGCACCATCGCACCATCACCACACAACACCCGAAGTCCCCTTGCCGAAGATAGTGAATTGTTTTGGGTGTGTTTTATGAGTTTGTGTTTATGAATTTTTTGCTATTGAAATAAATTTTTTGTTGTGAATTTGTGATTGATTGGATGTTGGAATTTAGATTTGTGAATGGGTCTTGTGATTTGGGTTGAATTGAATGAGATTTGGCGGGTTGATTATTGACTTACGGTAGTGTAATTGCTATTGAATGATTATTGAATTACGGTGTATTGTGAGAATTTGTGATGATGTGAATTGAATATTGGAGTTGAAATGTTGAAATGATTACGGTTGTATGGTGGTATTACGATTGGTGAATTGAATATTGGATTCAATGTTGAATTGAATGAGACATTATGCTTATGGTTTTGTTTTGTGATTTGTGATTTGTGTTGTTGGATTAAAAATTGGAGATGAATTATTATTTGGTTGATTTGTTTGTGGTGTGATTATAAAATAAATATTAGTTTGAGTTTATCTGATTAAGAGACATCTATGATAATTTATGATAAGTTTTTGGATGAATGAAATACATGGTCTCATATGAATATGTGATGAATTGAATTGATTGAATTATTCAATTGAAAGTTTGTAAGATGAAAGTTGAAAGTTGAAAGTTGAAAGTTGAAACAACTTTAATTAAAATTTTAAACCGACAATATTAGAGATATAAACTTGCAAAAGACTTAAATCATTAATTAACAAATTCTTAATATTTATGAAATGGTATTTTATTGTTAGTATTTGAGTATTGACTATTGACGTTAGATAAATAAAGTAGTTTAGTGTATAATTATGCAATTGTAAATTAATAATAATTTGGTTGTAATTAACTAATTATTATTAATTAATTGAATTTAAAATATGTTGAAATTGAATTGTTTGGTGATATATATATATATATATATGTGGGGTATCATAAATATTTATAATAGATAATGTGTGAAAGTAGTGATGTAATAAATGTATCCCAAAAAGAATAACTTTTGTTTAAATTGTGAACATCTTGTAGGTTCCAATCATTTATACTTAGACTTATTAATGTCAATTAAAAATTGTAAAAGCAACTTATATATTTAAGAACAAAATATAGAATGATGTATATAATATTATGGTTTGTTAGAAATGGAAAGAAGATTCAAAATTTTAAATTAAAAAAAACATTTTCAAAGAAGCAACTTGATCCATATGCTATTAATATATTATTCAACTTGATCATTATGTTATGAATAGATGTGTATGAAATGAATAATTGTATAAGAAATGGAAATTGTTTTATGAATGTTTTGTGATTGTTAGAAATGGAAATTGTTTTGTGAATGTTTTGTAATTGTTGGAAATAGAAATTGATGGAAATAGAAAATGTTTTATGAATGTTTTGTGATTGTTAGAAATGGAAATTATTTTATGAATATTTTGTGATTATTGGAAATGGGAATTGTTAGAAATTGTTAAAAATGGAAGTTGTTTTATGAATGTTTTGTGATTATTGGAAATGAGAATCGTTGGAAATTGTTAGAAATGGAAATTATTTTTTGAATGTTTTGTGATTATTGGAAATGGAATTGTTGGAAATGGAAATTGTTTTATGAATGTTTTGTTATTGTTAGAAATGGGAATTATTGGAAATTGTTGAAAATGAAAATTGTTATATGAATTTTTTTTTTATTATTGGAAATGAGAATTGTTGGAAATTGTTAGAAATGGAAATTGTTGGAAATGGAAGTTGTTTGATGAATGTTTTGTGATTATTGGAAATGAGAATTGTTGGAAATTGTTAGAAGTGGAAATTGTTTAATAAATGTTTTGTGATTGTTGGAAATTGTTAGAAATGGAAGTTGTTTTATGAATGTTTTGTGATTATTGGAAATGAGAATTGTTGGAAATTGTTAGAAATAGAAATTGTTTTATGAATGTTTTGTGATTATTGGAAATAAAAATTGTTGGAAATGGAAATTGTTTTATGAATGTTTTGTGATTGTTGGAAATTGTTGGAAATGAAAATTGTTATATGAATTTTTTGTGATTATTGGAAATGGGAATTGTTGGAAATTGTTAGAAATGGAAATTGTTTTACCATTGTTTTGTGATTGTTGAAAATGGAAATTGTTGGAAATGGAAGTTGTTTTATGAATGTTTTGTGATTATTGGAAATAAGAATTATTGGAAATTGTTAGAAATGGAAATTGTTTTATTAATGTTTTGTGATTATTGGAAATGGAAATTATTTTATGATTGTTTTGTGATTGTTGGAAATGAGAATTATTGAAAATGAAAATGGTTATATGAATTTTTTGTGATTATTGGAAATGAGAATTGTTAGAAATTGTTAGAAATGGAAATTGTTTTATGAATGTTTTGTGATTGTTGGAAATGGAAATTGTTGTATAAATGTTTTGTGATTATTAGAAATGAGAATTGTTTATGTATGTTTTGTGATTGTTGGAATTAACTAATTATATATGTTGAATAATTGAATTGTTAGTTTTTTTATGTATAGTGAATTGTGTTCCATGAAATTGAATTGTGTGTAATGTAATAATACAAAATGAGTTATATTATATAAGATGGATATGCAAATTGTGTAATGATATTATGTGTTATGTATTTTGATATATGCATTTATTTATTTTTACAGATAAATGGAAGGAAGTTCGAGTACTATTGATCAGTCCACTTCAGGAAGATACAATAATCCAGCTTGGGCTCATATTATATTGGTTCCCAGTATAAAGAATCATACTATTTTCTTGTTTTGTAACAAGCATTTGAAATGTGGAGGAATCGCCTGATTAAAAAAACATTTAGCTGGGGTTAAAGGAGAGGTGGAACCTTATAAAAAAGTAAGTCATGATGTGAAGTGGTAGATGAAAATATTGCTTGATGAATATCAACATGAGAGAGATAGAAGGGAAAGGTTGAATTTTGAAATTGGTTGTGGAAGTTCGTTTTCTAGTTTCCGTGGTGATTATGGAAATGTTGAAGGTGGTGGTGCTAGTGGTACTGACAGTGTTCCATCTCAGGCCCAAGAAGAAGTACCTGAATATGATATGAGGAAGAGAAGAAGGCAGACTGGTTTCTTTGCACCACGAACAACCCCTAGAGCCCAACCTTCAATTCGTAGTGCAATGCAATCAAGAGATGCAGCTCAAAATGTCGATATGACAGCAGCTAGAAGGTGGTATGATATATGTTCGTCATTTAATGCTTTTCAGTCTTATTATTATCAACCTATAATAGATGCAATAACCTCTTATGGTTCGGGATACAAAGGTCCTTCGATTGATGACTTAAGAGGTAAACTTTTGAGTTATTCTGTTTCTGAAATTAGAAATTATTTGGCTGAAAGAAGAGTGAATTAGGGTACTTATGGATGTTCAGTCATGTGTGATAGTTGGACAAATAGGATACAAGATTCTATTATTAATTTTTTGGTTTATTTTACAAATGACTCTATGTTTTTGAAATCTATTGATGCATCTGACCTTATTAGAAATACTGAGACTTTGTTTGGGATATTTGATGAAGTTGTGAATGAAGTAGGGTCAGAAAACATTGTTCATTTTATTGCTGACAATGATTCCGCTTATAAAGCGGCAGGAAAAAGGTTGCAGAATACGTATAATTCTTTTTTTTGGACTCCTTGTGTTGCACATTGTATTGGCCTAATGCTGGAGAATATAGGGGATCCTGGGTATTTTCTGTTATTGATAAGACTATGCAGAAAGCTAAAAATGTGACAAAGTTCATTTATAATAGTGCATGGGTGTTGAATTTGATGAAAAAGGAATTTACCAATGGTAGGAATTTGTGTCGTCCTGCTGTGACAAGACTTGCAACAAATTTCTTATCACTTCAGTCTTTTATTTCGCTGAAGAAAGAATTAAGACAAATGTTTACAAATGATAAGTAGATTGCATCTCAAAATGCTAGGTCTAATGCTAAAGTGGAGGTTTGTAATATTATACTAAAATATAGAGAATTTTGGTCTCAATATCAATTTGTCATTCGAGTTTGTGAGCCTTTGGTGAGGGTGTTTCGCTTGGCTGATAGTGAAGAAAAACCAATAATGAGTTATATTTTTGATGCCATGGAGAGAGCGACAGAAGCAATTAAGGCCAATCTGAAACATAGGTCTTCTTTGTATATACCATATCTTTTAATCATTAATGAGAGAAGGGAAAGATAATTTTCTTCTTCGTTGTTTGTAGCTGGGGCATTTTTGAATCCTAGTATTTATTTTATACTGGATCTTAGTAAGCAAGCTGAAGTTAATAGAGAAATGCTTTTAACTATTACAACAATAGTTAACATTGACACGATGTAAGATCTCTTAAGCCCACAAATGGAGCTTTAAAAGTTGTCTTATGGGGATTTTAGAATGCCGATTGCTATTCAACAAAGCAGAAAACCTTCTCCAGGTATAAGTTATTTCTTTTTTCTTATTTGTTAAAAATTAATTATCACTTTATTTTGTTTAAAACGCTACTTTTGTTATCTTATAACTTACAATTTCTTGGTGGGATCAATTTGAAAATAGTGTTCCAGAATTGAAAAGGTTAGCAATTCAGATTTTAAGTCAATGTGTGAGTGCAACAGGCTGTGAACGAAACTGGATTAAATTTATCTATTCTAAAAAAAGGAATAGATTGGAGTATAAGAGGTTGACTGATTTGGTTTTTGTTCGATACAATTTAAAGCTTCGAGAAAGGTATGTTATTATCATTATTCATTTCGATATAATTTCTTATAATTTTCTAATAATTAAATTATATCTCTTTTGTGATTGTGGGAAATGTAAATTGTTGGGAATTATAAATTGTTTTATGCATCTTTTGTGATTGTTGGAAATGCGAATTTTGAGAATTATTGGAATTGAAAATTATTTTATGCATGTTTTGTGATTGTTGGAAATGTGAATTGTTGGAATTGGAAATTGTTTTATGCATCTTTTGTGATTGTTGGAAATGTAAATTTTGGGAAATTGTTGGAATTGGAAATTGTTTTATGCATGTTTTGTGATTGTTGGAAATATAAATTGTTGAGAATTGTTGGAATTGAAAATTGTTTTATGCATGTTTTGTGATTGTTAGAAATGTGAATTGTTGGGAATTAGAAATTGTTTTATGCATCTTTTGTGATTGTTGGAAATGTGAATTTTGGGAATTGTTGGAATTGGAAATTGTTTTATGCATCTTTTGTGATTGTTGGAAATGTGAATTGTTGGGAATTGTTGGAATTGGAAATTGTTTTATGCATCTTTTGTGATTGTTGGAAATGTGAATTGTTGAGAATTGTTGGAATTGGAAATTATTTTATGCATGTTTTATGATTGTTGGAAATGTGAATTGTTGTGAATTGTCGGGAAAGATATGTTATTATCATTATTATTTTCGATATAATTTCTTATAATTTTCTAATAATTAAACTTTATTGTTTACTAGGAGTTTTAATAATACAAGTAGTTCAACTGATCTAATTTCCATTGATAACATCGATCTTTTGGCGGATTGGGTTTATGAAGAACTGAATTTAGTAGATGTCAATGACTTGGAAGATAGTCTTGGATGAGAAAGCATTGACATGTCATTTGTTGCATTAAATTCGAATGATAATGATAATGAAACTCCTCTTAATGATGAGGATTTTTATACCAAATGATAACTGGGGTCAGTGCAGTTATAGCGGGTATCTTCTCGTGAGCGATTGAATTTCATTCCAGGTTATTTTTTCCTCTTCTTTTAATTTTACTTATATTTGATGTTTATCAGTTTATATTAAATTCTACATATGTAATGTAAATATGTAATTGTAAATATTTTTGTTTCAGGTTTAACTTCAACTTCATTGTTTCCTCGTCATGATGAAATTATAATAGTCAAGGATACTAATTATTCTTTTTATTGGATGTTTTGATGTCACTATTGTTTATTAAAATGATGAAATTGTATTATTATAATATTTTAAATACTTTGTATTATTTTTATTTTTGTATTTGTATTACAATGATTGTCTTTTTTAAATATTAATTGTGATTATATTAAATTTAAAATTATTGTTATTTCATATTAAATTATTAATTATGATTATTATTTATTATTATAATTTTTAGAAATAGGTTTGATGTAAACTTGTAAAGTATACAGTATATAATTGTATAACATATCAATGGACTATTTTGAAAATTTTATAAAATTTTATAGACTATTTTATAAATTTAAAAAATTACTCGGAATGGTACCCGATATTGACTGGTACCGGTACAGTACTATACTAAAACCTAATCCGATACTAAATCCAATGCCGTATTCCGTATTCATAGCATTGCTCTCGACCGAATTCCAGTGCTAGCCTTAGTGGAGTTCCCAATCCAAGCACATCGATAACACGGGCATTCTATTTCTTTTCTTATTTATGAGATATAATTCCTCGAGTGCTACCAAATCTTGATACCAGTTATTCTCTGAATGAAAGGTTGAAAAGCATTATTTGTTTTGAAATCTGCAACTACTTGGGAAAATGTACCTTGTAGTCTGAAACTCACAGAATAGCTTCTAATACTTGAGAACCGTGATACGTTTAAGTCCATTAATTATCAAGTCTGAAATATTTATGAACAAACCATAAACCTGAAATGCAGAACATTTGGAGTTGTTGCTACCGTTACTGTAGGAGGTGGCAGTAAGACGTTGTCGTTCTTAGTGGAGCAACTGCAATGGTGGTGGTGGTGGTGGTCGAGGAGGAACTGGATTGAGTTTATTGGTGTTTGGAGTTGTTGCCAATTCGTTTTGGATGTTCTTTTCTTGATCGTCAGATTTAGTTTATTTTATATACAACTTATATATATTTTAGATAATAGGCCCTACTTAGCCACGTCACAGTAGGGCTCATTATTTAGTCAAAAATAATAAATAATATTATATTAATATTTACATTAACATTGAATTGATAAATGTTTAACTTCGTAAAATTTTCTATTCAAAGTTTAACATTATGGTTGAAATTGTATTATGATGTAAACGATTAGGTTCAAAATGCCATTTTAATGTTGTTTTGTATTGCTTTCTGTATAGTAACGAATGTTCTCTTCCTTTTCCAAGAAACGCATTTTTCCATTCATATAAAGTTTCGTCTCTTAAAGCCCTTGCAATATTTACAATTGTTACCTATACACTACAACAATCAGTGTGTTTAGCGCCAATTTCAATCGTCGCTAAAGAAGTAAAAATCATCGCAATTAGTAACGTGCGACGATTTCATTTTGTCACCGAATCCTAATAGCAAAATAAGATAGGCGATGTTTACCAGAAATTATCTCCAAAACATTTTGGCGATAAAAAGATTTGGTCGGAAAAATGTATTACTGACGATTAAAAAAAACGTCGGTAATAGTTTTGCGCGAAGTTTATGTTTCGTAGATAAAAGTCTTTTCTCACGAAATCTTATGCGTCGGTATTTAGTTTTAATGACGATTTTGTTTTGGTAGGAAAAAAATTTTAGCTACTAATTTGTCCTGTAGGCAAATGTTATTAGAGACGTTTTTGAAACGTAGGTAAAAATATTTTGTGACGAATTGCTTTTAGTCGCTAAAATTGTTTAGTAACGATTTACTTTTTGTAGTGAAAAAGATTTAGCTATGAAATGCCTGTTGTAGCAAATACTTTTTACCAATGTTTTTCATATGTAGTAACTTAGTTTTTGTGACGAATTTTATTTGGTAGCTAATAATATTTAGTGACTAAATGTAATTTTTAATTTAATAATTATTATAATGTTTATACATTAATTTATTTAAATTTATTACAATTTTAAAGACTTTTTTGATGAATTATTTTTTATAGCTTGTATTATTTAGTAACAAATTTTAAATTTGAAATTTATAATTATTATAATTGTTAAAAAGGAATTTATTTTAATTTATTACAAATTTGAAGACATATTTTATATTTTGTAAATAATCATAAGTTGAAATTGAATAAACATATAAAATGTAATGCATTATATATAAAACAATATTTACATCATTTACAAACTAAAAGTCTGAATCAGAGTCACTAGCACTAACATATGAAGGACCTAACATTTGTTTAACCAAAATTTGAAGCTTACTAATTTGTTTTAGTCCCCGATTTAACTTTTCTTCTGTACATTCTAATTTTGTCTTCAGTACCTGGTTCTCATCTTAAAGGGCTGTCAATAATACTGGTCGTGAGGAAGTGGCTCCAACAGGATATAACTCGATCGTGTACTAAGGACATTGTTGCAAATGTTATCGATATTGGGTTGATTTCTTTCAGCCAATGACATCTGCAATAACTCATGCATCTAATTTTACAATGTAAAGTAGATAATGGAGTTAACTTAAAAATTATTAGTTAATATTATATAGAAAATAAATTGTAATATAAATTTATTTGTACTTACATAATTACTTTGTACCTTTTCAGACCTCCAGTCTTGCCCTTCCTTGTAGTGTGTGTGCTTGTACAGTGTGATCCGATCACACTGTTGTCTTTAGAGTTGTGTTTGACTCTATAATAATTAAAATAAAATTTAACTAATTAGAAATTATTGTATTAAAAAATAGAATAATAAATTGAACACGTTACACTTACTAATTCTGGTCGGACAACGACAAATGATCTGGAGCCAGTGCTATGCGGAGTCGTCATTTTGGCTCTGTTGGCCTTGGCTTTCTAACACTTTTCCTAAATTAAGAGTATTAGTCATAAAATGTATAAATACAATTAATGGAAGGAAAATATAAAGAGAAGAAAACAAACCTTAAACTGCGGTGAAGCCCAATAATTACACAATTTATTCCAATTTTCTTCAGTCTTCCTTTCCAGCACACGTCTCCTGGCCTTTTCATCAGAAGGAAACTACTGATAATATTTATGCAATCGATAGTGGTGATCCTTTACCCTTTGTTTCAGTAATAAACCAACACTGCTTGAAACCTCAGGCTGCTCGATATCTACAATGTTGAGCTTCATCTGTGAAAATACGTATTAGATAAGTTATTAATTTAGTAAGGTAAAATTACAATACTTATAATAAAATAAATTGAAATAATACCGAAATTTTATCCAAAGCATTTTGCAGCAAGTTGTCTTCCTTCAACTGCCTGACATGTTGAAGGCAAAGCAACTCATTCCGAACAACAACGCCCAACTCACTAGCTAATTTCGCTGCTTGGATCTTATCAACTGGGCGTTGTTGTGTCAGGTCAATAGTCACGGACAACTTGGAATTCATTGCAACATTCATCCGTTGCAACTCAACGCCTTTTGTCTTTCTTCTACCTCATTTTCTGAGGTCAGTATTGGAACCTGAAAAATAACATAATGATTAAAACACATTAAATATTTAATGAGAGCATAAATGTATATATGATTGGTTATCAATAACAAACCTAAAGATCCCTCATGACAACCAGACGATTTTAGTAAAGGTTATTGTTGCTGACTTTCCTCATGCGATGATGCAATTGCTGGTTGTTTTGTTAGAGAAACTTCATCGCTTATAACCACCCTCTTTTCTTTGTTACGACCATGTGTCATTGTAATGAATCTGTGTAAAAATGAACAATGGCAACAATATAAGAAAATAGACATCAAACACAGAAAATCATCAACTACTGCAAAAACTGAACTGAAACATTAAAAATATGCTTTTAGTCATCTTAAAAATATGCATGAAATTGGTTAACAACAATTACAATAAAAACAATAATAAAAATTAAATTACTAACCGAAATAACAATTAAAATATTAATGGGCAATTAAAATGATAACAATAATACTAACAATAATAATTATTATAATTTAAATCATAACAATAATACGAATAATAATACTAACAATAATAATTATTATTATAATTATAATCACAATTAAAATTAAAATCATAACAATAATACTAATAATAATACTAACAATAATAATAATAATAATAATAATCATCAAAATTAAAATTAAAATTAAAATTAAAATAATAATAATAACATTAACAAATTTTGATAATAATAACAAACATTATAATAAAAATATTAATAATAATAACAATA
>JAOQMS010000005.1:7452847-7488518 GCA_027563885.1 Erythroxylum longipes
GCGACAATTTTGTAAAATCATTGTCAATAATATTTTGCTAATGTGATTTTACAACGATTCGTGTGATGAACTTTTGTCATCGCTACGAATTTGAGGCTTTTAGCGAGCATTGTAGTGACATGAAAATATTGAGAGATAACAAATTGATTTCTTCCTCTTCCCTAATTACCAAAGATTTCACTGTAGTTAATTACAGTTTCGACACTTGACAGATTGTTCAAGGCAGGAAACTCCTACCAAATATAAGTTGGAGCTAGTATTCAAGTCCTTTTACTTACATTGAAGAACTCAAGTACATGAAACCATTGGTCCCACCTCTTAAGTCGATGGACCGCCACAGTTTCAGGGATAAGTTCATGAGAACACTTTCCGTTTGTCCCAGGATAGTCATACATTGCTGGTTTATTAGAAATTCTGATCTTGGCCTTCTTTCCAATGTTCAACCATTTTCCAACCAACTTGTCCTCAGGACCATACGTGTGATTTACAACGATCTCAGAACCCGATATCCACTCGACAAGATCCCACGACAACAAGTACCCCATACCCGACATGTACTCCACGTAAGGGTTCATGCTTTTGCATGGGATCACAAAACCATAGTACAAGTCCTGCCTAGGCAATGGTTTTAGAGACAGAGACAGTGGCTCTAGCCTGATGTACACATCGTCGTCAGCTTTCATGACATAGTCGTAAGGATCCGAAAACCGTGGCAGCGAAGAGAAGAACGTGTAGGTCTTGCCAGAGTTCTTATTTTCTGAGCAATTAAGAATAATGATGTCGTCAAAACGTTTGATCTCCAAGCCGACGAGTACCCTTTGCTCAGGCTTGGTGAGTCTGCCAAAAACAAACTTCACATCTATGTTGGCTATGGAGGACGATTGGATTCCATAAACAAGACGGAGGAAATGTCGACGGTCGTAGTTATCCGCGCGGGTTATGATACCTACTAAGATGCTAAACTTGAAATGTTTATCAGGGAACTTGGCAGTTGTGGTAGATGTTTTGGAGGATAGCAGAAGTGGCTTAACTCCAATGTTGACGAAGAAGTAGAGGAGGAAAAAGAAGAAGATAAAGAAGGTTAGCAATCCTATAATGAAAACCCGTCGTTTCATTCAGTTTTTGTAAGCTATCAAACAACAGTTTGATCTTTGCATCTGTTCATGGTTGATACTGTGAAGACAGGAGAAAATATAAGAGGAGATCTGCAAGTAAGCTATGGAGGAAGGGTTGGTGGTGAAGTTCACGTTTTGGGCGAGAGAGGGCCATATTAAACATGTTTTGTCCACGAGAAAGAGGTGATTGGAGCAGGTAAAGCATATCGTGATTTGCCACTTTCTTAGGTAAAACTTGCAATGTTCAATGCGTTTAATGTAAACTTAATATAGGGTGAAAACAAAAGTTGGAGCTGATAAATAGAGTGTCTTGAGACTTGATGCTACAACTCCAGCTTTCAAAATGTTTTAAGCCAAATGTTTTTATTTTTATTTTTATTTTTTATTTTTTAAAATTATGAGAAAAACTTGCCTTTTTTCCATTTTCAAAAATTATGAAAACTATAAAAAATAATTTTTATCTCTATTTTCTCATATTATGATTTAATATTAACTAAAATATTAATTATTTAATATAGTAATTATTAACAAAATATATTTAATTAATTAAATTAATTATTAATAAGAATTATGCATAAATCGTTTTATTAATTTTTGTAATTAAATATAATTAAATTTAAAATATCTTCAAAATATGTAAATTTGAAATAAAATTTGATTTAATAATTAAAATACACTTAAAGTAAAAATAATTTATAAATAAAATAATTTATAAATTATTTATTTTTAAAAAACAATTTGTTAATATATAATTATATAAGAGATTAAAATAAATTTATTTAGTTAAAAATAATTTATTTTTAAGTTTTATCTAATATGTAATTATTATCGGTGGTAATAATAAAACTATAATTGGTATTAAAAATAAAAATAAAACTATTATTTGTGATATAATAATTTCATAAATAAATTAAAATTATTTTCGTAGATTTTGTTAACAAAACCAACACAGTATAATATGATCTATACGTAACATTTAGGTCGATTAATAAATTTTTAAAAATTATAGAAAAATATTGGACCATCCTAATTAACAGACATTTTAACTTTGATAAGGTAAAATTAATCACAAAACTCTATGAAAAGTTGAAGTGTGAGGTCATATTCTAGTAAAAACTTTTTAAGGTTTAATTACCATTTGTTTTTCCCAAGTGGTTAACACAAAGGCTGCGAACAGATTAGTGTGAGTAATAAGAAATATTAAGTCAAGCGTACAGACGAGTAGACGTTCTCTAGTAAGCAAATTCACCGAGCTGAGTATTACGAAATATCAAGTTGCGCCATTTAGTCATAACGAGAGGTGGACAATTTCAAGAACAAGAGGTCGCGCCGTTGCACTCGCAAGCGTATGGGAAACCATGTTCGTCTAAAAACCCATTTGTCAATTTGTACAAGGAGTTAACTCTACTTCTACCAACCTAACCTAACCGAACCAAGACGAAATTGGTAAAAATACAATAAAAACAAACAAGGTTTTAAAGGTACTTCGGTATTTTGGACAAACGAAATCCCTAGCAGCAACACAGCCTGCAGCAGAACTCCATCCAGTTGACGCGACGCTCGTAACGTTGAGTTACCTACACACGGAAGAGACCACTCTCGTCAAGGGGGGTTTGAAAATAGAATCAATTGAAGTTGCACTCTCTAATTCACAGCTTCGATACTTTAAACAATCTGTTGACAAAAGAAGGCTTGTACATTTATCTGTTGATGCGGTAAACAAAAAAAAAACCTTTGAACGCAGAAGGGTAAAGGTATATGGTTATGGGCTTAAATATAAAGTTAACAGAATTCATCTATTTGTTTGATCGTGCAGCACGTAATCCCTATAATGTTATATTGCACTGCTCATTTGTTGTTCACACACAAATAACAGACGAGTACATCGGGCGGACTTGAGGGCTTTTAGTCACCGAATAAATACAAGAAGTTCGACAGGGAAAAAAAACGGATATTCAAGTATACGTGCAGCAAGGGCATGTCTGTACTAAAAAGGCTTTTGAAAAACTACTAGTAGCCTATAGCTGCATTATAAGTTGACTTAGCGACGTATAGATCGCATCACACGACGCCACTTTCATCCGATGATCATTACTTATTCCCTCAGCTGTTCAAATTTACCATCACCAATTGGCATTTGGTGCACGTTCCATTGAAACTAAGGGATAGTCCTACAAAGGCTAAGACCTCTCTTGTATACGGCAACGATAGTTTTGGACATTAAATTTGAGACGGTACGTGCTTTATGATAAAAAAAAGTATTATCAGCAAGAGCTCTTCTCATTGGAAAGAAGAGAACAATTCATGTATAAGTTTTGGGTCCTTTCATTTTCATGATCCCTGTAAGTGATGCAAGGACCTGTCCACATGACGACATGAAACCAATTTATCAATAAAGCAACAGCCAATTGAATAATGCAGGACATGATCAACCTCCTGTGTTGTGACTATTTTATCCCAGTTTGAAGCTTATTTCGCTTTTACGTTGTCTAGCTTTGCACACTAACCGGCAGTAAACTCCCTGCTTCCATGGCACATTCAGTTCACTTTAACGCTAAGTCACCTTAGAAGTTTTAACCAAATCTCAAAACGCCGGCTAAAACCAACAAGTTACATGGTCACAAGTACATGTTTATATAATTCGCTAAGCGTGTTATTAATCATTCAAATAGTAAATTGACGATTATTTCTTTTGCCTTCAACTTTTGACAAACTGACTTCAGCAAATACGTTTAAGCTTTTGCAGTAGACTAGGAGGGTAGAGACCATGTCAGAATGTTTGATGTAGGGTAAAAACAGACCATATGTTTTAATCGATTGCCTCTTCTATAACTGGTTAGGCGTTTAGGATTATCTGGCAAGTTCGTGTTTATAAAAAACCAAGGTAACTACTAAGAGAGCTAACGAACAGGTCAGTTTTTTTTTCAGAAAGATTAAACACTTAAAGTGTCTCATTAACCATTAATCCTTTCGTACTTGGGACCAGATTGTAGGCATCGATGTCAAAACAGGTGAAAGAATATAATTCAAAGGACTTGGTTGATATGGTAAGACCTGACAAGTATTTCAGACACAAATAAGTCCAGATCTAAAATGCAAATCTCTTGCTTCTTTCCATCTATCTAATTCTTTTTTGTAACTTTTGGCTTTCACTTGGTTTTAACATGGCATGCAAATATGTTGGGCCTGAATTGTAGTAGAGCAACATTTGACTTTAAAAAAATGTCAACTGACTCATTTAAGACATTTTAAATGATAGCATTAATGCTCTTAATATCTTAAATAAATCTTTTGTAGAACATAATCATATCTAAGAATCTAGCTACAACTCTCAAGCATATATATCACAAATCCTGATAAAATATACGAGTGATAAACATAAATTGACATTGAGGTGAGGCAAAATCGTAAAGCAAGGAGAGCTATTTCATGATATAGACTAAAAGAAACATTTAACACATAAAACAACAAAATCCATTTCATGATATAGATAAAAAGAAAAAAATTGATAAAACAAGATAAGAATTAAGAAAACCAAATGTGCAAATAAAAGTCAAAACAAAATATTACAATTTAGGAACTACTCAGCCTATTAAAAGAAATAGGAAAAAAAACTCAAGAATGCAAGAACATCTACAGAGAAGAGTGTAAATATTGACCAGACCAAGTATCACTAAGAAGACATGATGGATGACTGAACCTTCCAGTGCCCAACACAATCTATCTAACTTGTCCATACCTAAACAAGAACACTGGATGATCTCAACATGAACATCATAAGCTAGTAGTAATACTTATGGTCCTTATAAAATCTGATGAAACCCTCCAAATACAATGTCACACATTGTTTTCTAAATTTCATCACATCAATCAAACCTTAGATATCACCACAAAACAATCAACTTGGTCATATTATCACTTCCAGAAAGCTCGAATCTATTATCCACCAGTGCTTCTCAATTTTTAATTAGATATCATCCCATTTACTATCACTTTATCATCAAATAGGCCCCAACATATTAGCAACTTCAAGGCCATAATAAGTAAACGATCGTATCTGCTACTCCCCATAGTCAAGCCAAACTGATCAGTATAATGCTAGTAGACAAGTGTACTTCCAACCAGACAAAACAATCCATAAGTTCTATTTAGAAACATTTCTGCACAGCCAAGCACCAGAAACAGTGCAACCTAACATCAAACTATCCTTCAACAATATATGAGAAGCACAAATTATCAGAATCAAATTCCCATGTTAGGCCAAAGTAAAATCGTCAGATCGGTTGTCTTCTTGACCTAATCTTCCATTGATATTCTATATCCTTCTCACCAAATGTTATGCCTACAATATTGCATTTGAGAGATGCTTTGTAATTTGGCATCTCTTCCTGATATGTTCCACAATCTAAAACAATCTGCAATTCTATGATGTTATTTAAGTAATCAGAAACTATTCTTCCAACCAACACCTTATGTTACTCGAGTTCATGCAACTCAATGTCACCTACATGTTCCTCTGTTATAAAGCAAACGTCCACCAGTCATATCCATGTACAGTCAGAAGTAGAACAAGATCAGTGAAAAGAACAAAAGGTCTATTTCTCTCACACCAAAACAAAATATAAACAGAAAAAATCAACAAAAGGTCCATTTCTCTCACACCAAAACAAAATCTAAACAGAAAAAATCACAGGCATTCATTAACAAGAAAAGCAGATAATGTTTCGTTATCATATAGAAAGCAAACAATATAAGTAAGCAGCAGACTAGTAAAGTTCAGAGCAGTTACCTAGATGAAAGAACCTCACTGCTGATTTCCAGATCCCCGTGTAGCTGAGGTACTTGATTGATGTTGCTGTTGCTGTTGTATTTGGAGGAGGAGACTTGCTGCAAACTGTAATGTAGACTGGTATCGCTGATTTTTGTCAGCTTCATCTTTTGAGGTGCTCTGACCAGCTGCGGGAAAAGTTGTTTGAGATTGTGGCATCTGACTGGGACTCTCCCAGTTCACTTTGTCAGCAGTCAATGGCACCCCAGATTGAGCATGGAGATAATTTGCACCCTGAAACCAAGTGAACAAACCAAAGAGATTCAGATTACTGAATAACTGGTCAACTATATGATGCCAACCAACTGTTACCAACTAAGTAATTATAAGGAATGTGTTGAAACATCTGTCTAACCTGCTGGGGCAATGCAAATTGACCACTTTGAGCAGCAAAACTAGTTGGTGGCATAGATTGAATAGTACCCTGATGTGGTATACTGTTCGTGTAATCCTGCATTTGGACACCATCGGGGACCACATTTGCTGAATAAGTGGCAGCATTTGATACTGACTGATAGGGCTGAAACTGAGGATGAACCTGAACCTGTGAATTGAACTGGTTTCTGGATGATAAGTGTGTTGTGCTTCCAGAAACTTGATTTTCATGATTCCAACCCTGTGCAGAAGTTCCTCTATCAGGAGTAACTGAGGAAACTGAAGGCCTAACCATTGAAGAGCTTGGCATCGTCTGGCCACTATCTGAGGCAGATGACTGCACATTTGGCAGTAGAGATGCAAGAGAAGCAAGAAGCTCGGGTGTTAAAGAAACTCCAGCTTGGGAAACTACAGTATTACTAGAGCCGTGGGTTTGGGAAATAGGAGGTGGCACAACAGACTCGACTGTCGACGGATAAAATGACTTTGGAATGAGTTTGGGGTCCTCATTCAAAACCCTGTTATAATCTGCTGCCATCATCTGTTCCTCCTTTCCATGGCCTCCATTAAAGTCTGCTTCTGAAGGATTAAGGTGCGGCCTACCAATATGCTGTGGAAAATGGATGGGCTGACACAACTGAGGCTGAATGGATGAACCACCAGGGACTTGTGGCAACTTGAGAACCACACCATACAGACGCTCAGGTCCTGTAACTTTCAACACCTCAGATAAAAAATCTGATGGAGGTACCAAAAACAATGTCGTCCCATCATCAAACTTTGCAACACCAGCTCGGTTTTTTGTACCCAAATAACGAAGAAATTCTGTATAAGATGCAAAATCTTCTTCACTATCAGGTAAGAAGAACACAACATCGAACCCAATAGCCTCATTGTAATGTTTAGCTAGCATGTCCAGCCCTGTTCTGGCAGAGCAATTTACAACTTCAGGACTGTAAAACAGAAGTTCCAAAGTTAGTATGAAATGATAGCTGTTGAAGTACAAAAAACGCCATAACGAGAAAAGTAAAGGTTTTGCATGAAAGAAAGTTATCACCTGACATTATTTAGCTAAAATTCAAATCCAGAAAGCAAGCAAATATATGATAAAAGTTCAGACATATTCCATGAAAATATTTAACCTCCAAAAACAACTTGAACTCAAGAACAAAACATGAAAGGTAGAGATATTTTATGTTGCAAACATCAGCAGTCCGAGAAGTATATCAGCAGAAAGTCACGAAAGGTAAACCACTAGAATAGAACTTAATGCAGCATTCACAAGAGCCCATTAAATTTTCTACAATGTAGCATTTGCAAGACCTACAACACCACAAACAGAGTAATAAATTTAATGTCCCCGGACAAACATTGTTAATTTCATAGTGACTGGGTAACACCAATGAAGAATACTCACTACCACAAGTATTAAGTAAAGGCAGTTCCTTGCACCTCAAGCCATTCCTTATAATAACACAACGTATGACATAACTTAAGATTTGAAATTATTTTAGAACAATATGAGCTTGTAACACCATAAGCATGCACTACCAGCACCCAAGAATCTCAAACTCCTGCACCATGTAATTTGAAATCGAAACATAAAATAAGAGTGAAAAAGACACCTACAGGTCAGACTCAATCCCATTTCCTATAGGCACGCAACGAGCATGGCAAACTGGAGTTCCACCCTTTGCAATGGTACCACGCCATATATAATCCACATCAAGATTACCCTTGGGCTGACCTCTCATTATGGGCCTACCACCAACTGGACTGAGACTATTCTTCCCCATCAGATTTGGAGATGGTCCCAACATGCCTCTGTCAGAAGCTCCAAGCCCATACGTCGGCTCCAAACCTAAAGCACGCTCATCAATCCTTCTTGGGGGGAAAACATCATCATCCAGAGATGGTGTACCATCAATTCGAGTTCGTTTGGCTTCCCTTTCATATTGATGCCCATCAAGCACATCCCACCCAGATGATGACCTTATTGGTGGCCTAAACCTCACAGCAGGAGAGGGGAGGAGACCAGATGCAGGAGGGGATGGCCTCCTCCAGTTTGGGCCTCCAGGAAGAATGGAGTTTCCATCTCGTAAACCATTCACTGTAGGTAAATCATTAAACTCTGTCCCTGAAAGTACAGGGTCAAATCCACCTTGAGGGCCAATTTGTCGAACAGGTAGGCTTGATCTTTGAGAACTACCATGTTGAAAAGGACCGGGAAAATGCTGACGAGGATCAACTACATCAATTTCTCCAGGCCCTAAAGGATTGTCGTTAAACATTTCCAGTCTTTTGACACCAGGATAAAAGCTAGGGTAATCTTTCCCTGGAGAAATTTCACTGCTAGAAAACATAATTGTTATCCGAGGATCATTAAAAAGCCGTCCTTGTAACCCTTCTTTGGCACGTCGGGCTTCATCAATGCTCCTAAATTCAACAAATGAATAGTGCCTTGAAGGAAAACTCTTTATTCTCTCTATCTCACCAAAAAGGATCATTGCATTATGGAGCATTTGTTCATCAATCTGCACAGAAGCAGGATAGCCTACCCATAAGACATTACTCGGTTGGCCTTCTCTTCTGTCCACGGAAATCTGAAAGTTCTGCAAGACAAAAAAAAAATCAGAATATATAACGAAAGTTCTGGAAGACAAAAAAAAAACAGATTATATAACCTAAACGTATAAATCATATAAGATTTTCAGTGCCTGAAAGGTAAGCCAGGAAAGTCACAACAAAGCACAAAAAATTGAATTATTGCGTGCAACTAATTGGTGCATATATGTGTAATATAAATATTTAGTAGATATGCCTCATTGCACATGGACTCCACATAAGGTTTAATCAGAATTGCCGAAAACCTGAATTGCTTCAAGAGAACAGCAGATAATACAAAAAAAATCACATAATTTTGCTGAGATCAAATAGTGACATCATAGAGAAAACACAGTTCATTGTTTGGATTAATACTGTTGTTGAAATTGGCCACAAGTCACCTGATCTCTTCTTAGTCCAGGATGTAGGATTGGAATCTGGTTTTCTCTTAGATCGCGGAAATCAGGCAACATTTCCTGCATAAATAGTAAAGAAATGTAATCAACCATTTCTGCGTGCCAAGAGTAAACAGGTAGTAGCACCCAACAAGCATCAAATTGTAATTGTGGAACATTTAGAAATGTAGAGGACAAGATAAAAACAAAAATTATAGACAAGCCATATGGGACCCTTGTCTCTTTCAGATATGGCAATGCTTGATTAGACAAGTCCAAAGAAAGAAATTGAAAGAAGATATGTGAAAACTAAGCCACATCAAACTTTTTGGGGTACCTCTAAATAAATCACATTATTTAGCAGGCTCATATCCTAAAGAAATCAACTCACTCTTCTAGAGGGTTGTGATCGAAGGTAATCAACCCGTATCTGATCACCACCAATTCGCTTTCCATTCATAATTTTCATAGCTTGAGAAGCATCTTCAAGTCTGAAATACTCAACAAATGCAGTATTTCGATCTCTAAGAAACTTGAAGTCCTCAATTTCGCCAAACTTGAGAAACTCTTCTTTCAAATGTTCTTTAGATACAGAAGGGCTGATTCCACCCACCCATAGATGTCTAGAAGGTTTTGCCTGAAAGAAAAAAAGGAAAGGCTTAATAGACACCTAGATATTGCAATTTTTCAAACCTAACAAATTCCATCAGATGAAGAATAATCTGATCAGTCAGCTTAAGGAATATGTAACTTGAATGTTAGGCTCTCATCTCCATGTGCATTAAACCGAGATTTTGAAATAAAAAACCAATTGGTGGTGATAAGCTTTTTATGAAAATTTAAATTATGGTGCTAGTGGTACTAATAAAGACGTTTCAGCCTCAGCCTCTACATGGCCACTAATGACAATCATCTTATAAAGTTGATGGCACTGATAACCGTATTTGGGTGTGCACCATAACTTGGCAAAGGTACTGTATCTGTCCGACTTATTAACGCCAATAAGATTCAGATAAAGCTCTTGCATCTATCAAAATTGCTTGAAAAGGCACACGGAACCTGCTGCTTTTGGTGATGGTTGCCATACACTTAAAAACAAACACAAAGCATGATATACCCTTTGCTCACTTGTAGAAAATTACGATTATGAGTATCAGCAAGCGCCTGCATCCTGCTGTCATTATGATTGTCATCATAAGTCATGACTGGAATCATCTCCTCATCTTACATAGCAATATCATGATTTTTGCTCCACTAATTCGTATTAAGAAAAAAACAGGAAAATGCCTTCTGATCTTCACTGAAAGATCATGATTTTTTTATTATGTTTCAAAAGAAAATTATTTGGGATTGACATTTCCCACAAGCGAGTACTTACAAATTAAACAAAACGAATGCGGGGCAATAAATATTTCTTGTAACTTTACAAATTAGAAACATAAAGCAATAGTCACCTAAAAAACTGTCTCCAAATATGGATATTGCCCGACCTAAAGTTTTGACCATCGGATCATTGGTAAGTACAGTAATTCAGATTAAAATTTCACACTTAAACCAAAAGTAATAATAATGAAAAACCAACGCGTAATTCGTTCTGGAACAAACGAGTCAATCAGATGTACTTTATTCGGGATAATTTCTAGGTTGACATTTTTCCTCATGATGAAGACTTGAAAGCTTAATACCTCACAAGAATTGAAGCCAGAATGTTGAGCCAATCCCGCACCCGACTATCACTCCACCACAAATTATCAAGTAAGTATCAAGTTGGTTACGGAACTGGTGAGGGCTATGTCGTTCCTTTTTATTGCATCAAAAAAAAAATCTACGTTCGTTCTTTATATTGAGAATTAAATCTACTTTCATTCACATCTAAAGACAATTGAATTGTTCAAAGTTGATAAATTTGACTCTCTTTCTGGATAGGAAATCGCAAAGGATTCAAATCCTCAAACTAGGGTACTCGATATCGGGGTTTTGGTTCTTTAGCGAACGAAAATGTATGCGTATTGTTTTGGATCGAAAGAGGTCATGAATACGAAATTCACAAAAAGCCATTTTAATAATGAACCATCAATATTTACTGAATCAACAAATCGACGAACCAATAACAAACAAAAAGAACGCGAAACGACAACCGAAATTAACGAACAATGACTAATTACACCAAACGAGACGCAGAGGAGAGAACAACAAACCGGTCTTGCAAACTCAATCTTCAATGCGTTCCCACGCAAAGACGTGCCCTGGAGAGACTCCTTGGCGGCAGCGGCGTCCTCCACACGCTTGAAGTACACGAACGCGAAGCTACGGGCAGAGTACGTGGTGACTCTGTCCAGAGGTCCGAATTTAGCGAAAAGATCCGTTAGATCGGAGTCCGTCGCGTCAGCCGACAGGTTCCCCACCCATAGGTTGCTTGACGGAGTGTCCGAATCGTCGGAGTCCCGATAGCCTGGCTTCATCGATTTCATCGGCGGTACCATTCGCTATAAAGTTAGGGTTACGAAACAAAGAAAAATAAACCCAACTGGAAACCCTAAAATTTGAGAGGATAAGACAGGAATTAAAAACCCTACAATAAGGGCGAGGGATGTGATGATATATATGGATAAGGCTGGTGGGCCCGTGTGGGACAGGGGTAAATGTGTAGTTTCAGCATAAACGCTTTGGACTGGAGGCTTCCTCCTGGGATCTAGAGTTTACGAAAACACTTTTTTTTTTAAAGAAAAAAAGAGTCTAGAAAAACTTGATTACACAAAATTAAAAAAAAAAAAAGCATCGACTTCACCGGAACTTTTATTTTTGACAAATTATCAAAAATTGGCAACTGTTAAAAATTACGAATAATTAAAAAACATTACACTTGTTAATGTTTTTGGCATCACATATTTATTTATGTCGAATGTTTAATACATACACGCCACGTTAAATGTATTTATAGATGTTATTTCCTAGAGATTTGATAATATGTACTCTTATTTTTATATAATAAAGAGATTTTTTTTTGTGAATAAACATATTAAATACCTAAGTACCCAAAAAAAATCTCATTATTAGATCTTTACTATTTATATTAAGTGAAGTTTTTGTACGGATAAAAGAAAAAAGGTTGTTAAATGCACGTAAACAAAACACAAAGCAGAAAGGTGACATTGAACTGGTAAAATTTGTTTTGGTTGTATTAAAGGTGTATTGCATGTTATCTTTAAAATTCAGACCTCTAGAAAGAAGTTCTGTGACTTTTTATTTTGGACCTATTTGGTTATATGTTAATTAATAAAATAGAACGTTACGGAAGGGAACGGTTTATAATATAATAAAATATAATATAATGAAAAGTTGTTTGTGAGGGATGGAAGGGTTTATAATGTAACGTAGTGAAATATTATTTGGAAGATGGATGGAATGAAATGTAATGTATAATAAATGACTATTATATCCATGATATTAAAATGGTTGTTACAAGAGATTTAACGCTATGATTTTAAAACAGAAATTATATCCAATTAAAAAGTCACGCACAACCGTGACAAATAATTTATATATTTTTTATATTTTAAAATAATTTTATTATTAATTATATACAATTTATTATTATTTATAAAAAAAAATTATTATTAATTATTTAAATATTTTATTTTATTATATGTGATTTGTCAAAATTTTAATACACATGTAGGTTACTACAATAAGTTAAAGCTTTTAATAATTTTGTAAAAACAATCGATACTTGTTTATATACAGTTGTTCTTTTTTTTTTTTGGTTTTGAAATTTGGAGTAGTTGAAATAATACTCATAAGATTTCACCTTTTAATCTTTTGGGATCAATAATAGGACCACTACAGGCTGCTTCGCAAGAAGGTTGTTTGTGGTTGTTATGACTCTTGTTTGCATGACCTCTCCACCTCGTTTGTTTCTATACTGGCCACGACAATGGCGAATAGTGACAACAATGATGAGTGACGGCTTGCTTCTTCAACTTCTTAGGATGGGAATGCAGACTTCTTCAGACACAGACAGACAGAGACAAATAGGAAATAGGTTCTGCTTCTACAACAATGACAAGTTCTCATCTTTCCGTGGATTTGCGCTGGTATGAAATGGCTTTGCTAGTTCCGATGTAAATTGCTCAAATAATCTTTCAAATTGTAGCCATCTATTGACAGAGGAAAAGCAAAGGTCCGGTTTGCTACATGGTTGTACGTGACTAGCAATCGATTGACAGAGGAAAAATAAATGTCAGGCTTGCTACATGGTTGTACGTGACTATCCTACAGACAAAGCCAGCATTATGTTCTTCAATCTTAAAAGTTATCCTTTGCTTGGCGGATGATGCCTAAGGCTTCAGCATCATCTGCTGTTGCTGAAATCCCCAATGACTTCCGGATTTCTTCACTTGAAGTTCGAAGGAAAGGATTGCAAGCCTTCTCAAGCTTTAATGTGGTTGGAATCTGTGGCACCACCAAGAATAGTATAATGATATCAGAAAATAAAACCAACAATGATGGAAATGTACTAAGAAGTTAACCAATACATGGCAACACCAAACGAAGCACAATGGATTGTCATTCTCTAAGATGGTCTCAGGCCAGGTTTAGCGCGCCACAATGATTGACACGGTAAGATACTTCTGACAAGTCAACAATCCATTCTTAAAATCACGCATCCAACTGTTTCAATTCTCTAAGCTATTTCGAGAAATTTTGGAGATCGTTTCCTGATGCTTTCAAAACGCCTCGTTGAATTCTATCGGTTGATAAACAACAAATGCACAAATTATAAGATATTTCTTTTAAAGCGTAATCTGTTGACAGTTCTAGAAATTATCAGCAAGCGGCAAAAGTGCTGTGGCAACCGAAAATTCAATTGGCAAGTCTGTTGAGCTTGCACCTAACACCTAGAGTTAAATCCTGCGACTCTATAACTTAATTAGTTACTAGGGGCGAGAAAAGGAGCTACTCATGCAGTTCAATAGAAGTATGAGTTGCATGGAGTATGTTCTGTCTGCTTAATTCTAAAAAGGAGAAAATGTTTAGGACTTACAGTTGGAAAATTCTTGCTCCGAAGATGGGCCACCTGAGCTGCATAGGATCGAAGCGCTTCATTGCTGGGTTCTATAGACAGTGCAAATTTTGAATTGCTCTGTGCACAAGAACAGCAGCTCATATTCAGACCCCTACAGTTACATAGATTAAAGAACAAAAACAAAAAACTGAAAGGAGATAGTGACAAACCAACGTATATTCATGACCACAGTATATATTTGTATCATCTGGCAAGGACATGATTTTCTTGAGTGAGGCAAACATCTGTAACAAAGAAAGTCAGTTACTCTCTTCGTCCAACATGTCCAAAAGGTTGACTTGTTCTACAAAATTAAGATCAGGTATGGAAGAATATTGGGAAGTCAGAGAGATGTTTAAAATCAACCCGGGGGAACAGAAAGAGACAAAAAAGAAGAAAAAAAATCCTTTTTGTTATCCTTCCCAACTAGTCTCTTTTCTAAAGAGAAAGGGCAAGAAGTTTTAAGATACACTAAATTTAGAGTTTCATGTAGCTGGATAAATGGCCTAAAGGTTCATCCTTGCATACAAAGTTTCAATCTCAATAATCCAAAAAATGAATACAACAAAACACACGACACTCCATTCCATTCAAGGTTAGAGGGTATTAAACCCAATGCAAGTGAAGTTGTCAACCTTGGTTCCTACAGGCATTTCCTAAAAACACCACTTATACATTAAATTATGCATTTACGTACATACGGATACTATACCTATGGACAAGAAAACATGGGTTCCTTGTTAAGCACTACATGCTACATTATCAGAACCAAGAATTGCCCATAAGAATGAATGAAAAAGAGGATATTGGTGGAGGCTCCCAAATCTGGGGCTTGGCATGGACAAGCCTGTATGACATAAGTACCTGCTCTGGGGTTCCTTCGAATAGCTTGCCACATGATAAGCTAAATAACGTGTCTCCAGTAAAAATTGCCCCAGATCCAGGGAAGTAAAAACTTATGTGGCCTACAAGTAAGTCACTTGTATCACATAAAATCATTAAGAAAATATGCATGGAATGAAAAATAAACAAATAATAAATACAAACTGTTTAAAGGTTGGGATATGATGGTCAGGAAAAAGACATAATAAAGTATAAGTTGGCTAATGCAGCAAGTTCTAATTGACAATAAAAATAAACATGACCAAATACATGGACTTTCTTCAAAATCTAGCAAAAATCAACCTCGAGTATGACCAGGACTTTCCATTACATGCACTTCATGGCCTGCAAACATCCACTTTTCACCATCATTCAAAGCAATATCTATGCCAGGAATCCGCTCCCTGTCAATTCCAGAACCAATCACCTGCACAAAAGAAGTAGGGTTGATAGACCTAGTAACTTTATAAGCATTTAGATAATTTACATTAAGAATAAACAAAGGTGGAATTGCATTGTGTTCACTATGTATAATAAACCTACTAACTTTATGAGCATTTAGATAATTTACATTAAGAGTAAACAAAGGTGGAATTGCATTGTATTCACTATGTATAATAAACCTAGTAACTTTATGAGCATTCATATAATTTACATTAAGAGTAAACAAAGGTGGAATTGCATTGTGTTCACTATGTATACTTCATAGTACATTTAAAACCTAAGATTTGAAAACAGCGTGGTGTTGATTATAATAATGTTCCAGTGAGTTGCCCACGGACAGCATCAAATGCATGTCATTCTAAAGCAAAGGTGGGAGAGAACTTAGGACGCACATGCACATGTAAAAATCAGAAGGGTTATGTTCAACTCAAATAGCTTGGCCCCATCTATTCTGTTTGCACCAAACTAGGTGCTAACTAAGATTTCAGAAGTGCTCACTTGTTGTATCAAGCAAATGTGCAATGATCTTATGAAGCACCTCTTGTTTAATTTCTTTAACTTCTCTTTATCCACGTCATAAAGAAACCCAAAAAACAATTGCAGAAGATAAAAGGTATATAAATGACATTATGATACTAGTGAAGCAACGCAGCTTCTTAGCCAAAAAATAAAAACAAAAGAGAACTGACAATCCTTCTCTCCAGTTTAAAAAATGGTCCGCATTTTGGCAAACAAAAAAATGAGTCCAAACCTTAGGTTCTTGATTAGTGTAACCATGCTCTGCCAAGGTTGAATTGCAGCACCCTAACTCATTAAACATGAGGGAAGAAAAAGAATTTTCACTAGGAAAAATTAACATACCTTTGCACCATACCTGGCTTTCAACTCTTCATTGCCACCAGTATGATCATAATGGTGATGGGTGTTCAATATGTAAGTCAAATTGCGATTTTTTCTACTTAAAGCATTAATAATTGGTATAGATTCAGAAGGATCAACAACACCAACTGTGCCCGTATCCACGTCATGCAAAAGATATGCGTAGTTGTCTCTAAGACATGGCACCTGAAAAAGGTGTGTTGGGTATGGTAATTGCAAGAAGCAAAGCAAAAGCTTGAATAATTATGAAATGCTAACAAATATTCTTACCAATTCGATTTGCAATGAGGAAGACACATTAGAAACACTGCAGAACTGAGTAATTCTAAGTGTTCGACCAGCTCCACGCAAGGTTTTCAATGGCAAACACAACAACTGCATGAATCCATACACTAGGCCTTTTCTTAGGCAAAGTTGTCTTGTGCCTGGCCATACACAGAGCCCCGTCCTTGCCTGAAATATGAGATCCCAAACTCAGGTTTTGCAATATTTAACTTATCTTCAACTAGAAAAGTGAACCAAGGAAAGTGTTGACATGATATGAAGTGGAATTAGAATAATGAGATTCAAAAAAAAAAAAAAAGAATAATGAGATTCTGTAATATAAGGATAAAGTAGAAAATATGAAACTTATATAGGCAGTTCTTTAGCTAAAAAGAAAATCAGCATCCAGATTTGCATTATGTGCATACTGGAATTACGCAAAAAGTGAAGTCCAAAATGATAAGGGCATCAGAATTAATTACAATCCTCCTGTTAAGCCACTACTTTCAAGATTTCAAAAGGACTCTTAAAATGTCATCCTCTCACAAGAAAAACACCAAAATATTCCAACATCAGTTTGAATTACTCCATCCCCACATCACAAAGTTTCACGATCTTCATCAGTAAATTAATTCGCCATCATCCATCATCTAGTTTTACAGAACAAAGCATGACACGACACAAGCGAGTACAAGAAGAGTCAATTCCCACAATCCCACTGCGCCCATCGGGCAAAACTGGTGAGTGGTAAAAGACACTTGCCTAAAGAAGAAAGGGTATAAAAACAAGCCAACCCCATGCCCAATTCCACAAACAGAAAAAATGCCACAACTTTAACCCAGAAAAAGTACAGCAAATACAACACAGTCCAATAACAAAAATTAGAGGAAACCCAGTTCCTAAATGGACTCAAACACACAGATCAGGCATTTGACTCAAACGGTCACAACGTAAACAAACATGAAGCCCTTCATTGAATTAACCAAAAATGAAAAGAAAAAAAGATTAAATATCAGACATGTAAGCGTTAAGATGAAAAAGAGAGAGAGAGAGAGAGAGAGAGAGAAGAAGAAGAAGAAAAAGAAGAAGAAGAAAAGGGAACAAACCCTGGAACAAGTAAAGGAAGCCATAGCACAGGAGGCTTTGGAGATCATTTGCATCCCCAACTTCTTGAAGCTAAATTACTTTCCTTTATTATTTTGCGTTTTCTTAGAGAGAGAGAGAGAGGGGTGTCCGTGGGGTGTGGGGTTGTTGTTCAGTATAGAGATGTGTGGGCTGGTAATCTTTTTCAAGCGGCAGTTGGCACCACTGGTGCTTAATCATATCTTTATTACCAAAATTTCAGATGATTTATAAAAATAAAAAGAAAAAAAGAGAATTGTTGGGTGACAACCATAACGATGGGACATAGTTACACAGGACGGGTGAAGAGATGCGGTGATCTCACCCACCGCTTTATTCAAATATCATGCTTGCTTTGTATACCGCGTTCAGTACGTGTGAAGTGGACGACTCGGGGACTTTCAACCACTTCACGCCAGTGTTATTCCCACTTCCTAAAACGTAATTCACATATTATAAAAGTTATTTATCTTATTATCACAAAATAGGGTCTTGTTCTCCTCCATCAATTTGAAGCCACCAACGTTAGGACGTGAATGACTTAAAAAGCTGTGTGACGTTACGTGTAGTCACTATCATTCATCATTCTTTGTGTTAAAGAGAGTCCAACAAGAGTGACCATTTTTGGTACCAAAGACCTTTCATTTGGACAGTGGGCGAGGTCTCATGTTGCAAAGAGAATATCATAAAATGAAATTTCAAATAAAGTTTCTTTTACATTGATCCTCAGTCAGTAAGGATTCATTTTCCAGGCAGCCAACCTGTTTTTTCAGTCTGTATAATATAAAAATGCCTTCTTCTTCTTGTTCATCTATACATGAGTGCCACCTTGAAGGAAGTTCATTTATGTACACCAACTACCTCTCCACTCCACACTTTTGTTGGGTAAAAGGAGAGCAGCACTGCTTATAAATCTTTAAACCCTATTATCATATCATATCATATATGCATCATCACCCACAACACACACTTCATGCATCCAAGCCTAAGCTAACCTAGCAAGACAACAAATAACGTCACTTTCTTGTTTTAGTTGTCACCGGAGATGCTTGTGATCCACCACCTAGTGCTGCAGCTGCAGATTCAACGTGAGTAAGCAGATACTCGTAAATCTTCTTCCTAAGACGGTCCACTGTTTCCGCTGAAACATAGGCTGTTTCACCAATATTGTCTAACCAGTCATTCACACTCTTGAGTTGTGTTAGCATCCCTGCTATTTGGCCATTATCTGTCAGAACAGAGGTATCCACATCTGTGTCCAAGAACCTCTCCACATACCCTAAGAACCAAGCCTGGGATTCCATCTGTAGCTTTTCCGCCAAATCTGCAGCCTCACTAAGGCCGTTTCCTCTTATCCACTCTGGTGTTGATTGGGGCTGCACCTTTTGACTACTGATGGCAGAACCATCCCCAGGCTTGCGAAGTGCTCCAGTTGCCACAAGCTTGGATCCAACTGCCGGACGCATTTTGGGTTGGCTCTTAGTTGTGCCATTCTTATTAGAGTTTTCAAGTACTAACATAGATTGACTACTAACACTAGTCTTTTGAACTTGAGTGGAGGGACTAAGTTCCTTGGTGAACACAGAAAAGGGAGACAGATTGGTGGTCAATGCACCCTGCACCCAAGAGGCTGCATACTTACGTCTATCTGATGTTATGTTCTGTGCTTCTTCTGTCGGACTGTTTTCAGAATCTGCCAATGAACCACTTGGAACAACTTTAGGCAGAGAATTGGCGATCATGCGAGTATTGTTCAAGCTTGAGTGGAGGGTCAAGAACTGCTCCACAGCAGGTTGCGGATTTTCTTCCTTGGCAGATGAAGTCAGCTCAGAGTATATACTGCGAAAGTAAAACAGCACAAAACAAAATTCTAAAGATTCAAAATGATTGACTGTATTGCGTACACATTTTAACTCGTATGAAACTAAGAGATTTTCCAAAAGTGGATCTTGAACTTTCGTACAAGACTTGCCATGCTTTGTCCACTATCTCCCTAGTACAGAGTACGTATTACTACAGGGTAAGAGGAAACACAATATCAAATCTTGATGGGATTGTTTATGTTCATGAACGGGTTTTTGAATTATTTTTAGGATTCTGTTCCACTCCATGTTCCTCATTAGTAAGTTTCGTCAATGCTTAAGGATCATTACCCAAAAACACTTATATATACATATTCCATTACAATCGTACTCAGGTTTTGACTAGATACTATAAGGTGTTCTAATCTCAAATCAACATCATGTAAACTGCATCTAGATTTCAGAATTCTTGGATTATTAAGTTTGACATTCTGCCCTCACAAATGTCTGGTGGTGTAGAAAATAGAAATGCCATTTTGTGATAACACTTCTACCACTTATAAACCACAATCATCCCCTTATTCAAAACCCTGAATATTTTTCAGGCTGTCAAGATATTGAAGAATATTCAGACCTTTATCTTCCTATTACACAATTAAAACAAAGATTTCATTATCATCACATTAGCTTAATAAACCTTTTGCAGTTTTAGGGGTGATGTAGCAGTTTAAAGAGTCATAGTTCTACATATCTATTTAGACTGATTCTTAGTTTCTCATGTTAAGGAATACGTGCCATTATTTTCATCTAAATTATGTGCTAGATATAATTTTGAGCTTCAACCTATCAACTAAGAATGTCAGCCAAGCTCTACTGATATTCACAACACAGAATCTTAGACTATCCTTCAAACAACGCTAACAAACATATGAAATCACCAAAGATGAGCAGTAACAGACAAACTTCCAACCTTAGACATCGAAGCAAGCTTTCTGCGACAGAAGCTTCTTGGAGAGCATTTACTGCAGCTGTCTGTGCAGCATCTCTATGCCTCATAACTTCCTGCAACAAGATTTGCACTAAGATGAGATGAGAAATGGGCAGGAACAGAAGGGTTAAACTTAGCAGGCTCCAGGTTAGAATGCATTGAACTAAAGACTCCTGGACTTGACTATTTGTTTAACCTTCATAATTCAAGAAGAGTTCTTAATTCTTTCACCCTTTTTTTGCAATGAATCATAATCTCTTTTAAAGGGAATGCTTCATTTGGAAACTACCATTTCGGTTCCCCTTTACATGTGCATAGGGCAACAAAAAGGTCAATGAAAGAAACCTCACCAAAGCATGTAAAAATGAAAGGGAAACAAAACAAAATACTCGTAGAGAAGTAAAAATGTCCATGAACTTACTAACACAGTTACATTACCTTTCCCAGCTTTGACAGAGAGGAGGGAAGTGAATTCCATGAAACACTACCCTCAGTCAGCCTTTTATTAGTTGTTGATACCTTAACCAAGTTTCCAAGTCCATTATTCGCAAGCTCTCCCAATGATTTCTTCCCGATAGACATTCTAGGCTTATTTGATTTTTCTTCATCATCTACATGTCCATTTGAAGAAACCTTTTTGTTAGATATATGAATTTTCATATCCTCCTTAAAAGCCTTTGCAGATATTTGGGCCTTATTATCTTCTCTAGATGGCAACTTTTCACTTGATGTGCTCTTTCTTGGAGCCTGTGGAAAAGATTTGTATAAGTAGAAGTTTGACTTCACGAAGACACCCAGAGCGAAATTCAACTCAAGAAAATTAGCAGGCAGCATGACATCCAAAACATTTCAAGAAATTGGCAAAAATGAAGAAGTATCATTAATGGGGCATAAATGAACAGTTTCGTCCTGCAAATAAATGACCCGAGTAAAAAAACCCTCGTTTGAACTTCATGATGAAGCAAGAATTCATAAAATCGAATACATAAACAACTAAGAAACAACAAAAACCGTTTCAACTTGGTCAAACAGCATATCCAATATGAACATTATCAACCAAATCACACATTTCACAATTTCATGACCAACAAATGATACTTACAGAAATACTTCGAGTTTCAAGCTTTGGAGCAAGTTTGGCAGTTGTCTTTTTCGAAATTTCCTTATTCTTTACCTCCATGTTCCCTTCCCAACTCTTCCTCAAAGCCTTGGCCCCTAGCTCAAACCCATGAACTATGTTCTTAATAACTGGCACCCTCTTCACTGTCGGACTTGCTGAGCGAATAGAACTTGCTTTTTCTGCTGCTATCAACCTGGGTGAGCCTTTCTCCAATCCTTTAATTTTTGCTTGCTGGCTAACTCCACTAGCAAACTTCTCAAACGAAGTGGGCAATGAGTAACAACTCGTTGGAGACGAAGGAATTGATCTTGAACTAGATGTCTTCAATTTTGCCGAAGAGTCCCTCTTGACATCAAGTGTCAGACCAGGTTTTGATAATTGGGACTTTGATCTACTCAGAGAAGATGACTTCTTGTCTGAGAAATCCTCCTTAGGACTTCCATTCAATTTACCTTTTTCCTTCTCTCCTAGACTTAGACTCCTTGAAACACCTTTTTTAGGTGATTTGACTTTCTCTGAATGTTTTGGAACTGAACTTGTATCATGAACATTGTTGAGGAACCCAAGAGAGTGAGTTGCCACAATATCTTCAGGGCTACCGACGCATGGGTGTCTCCCAGGAACTGGCCTTACCCCTCTAAGAATGGGGACTGGTGAGGCTGATTCAAGCCTTTCAACATGAATAAATTGTCCCAATTGGATCTTATCACTAAGAATTAGATCATCATGCTCATCAGGCAAAGACACATAGGTGGCATGAGATGAATCTGACACCTTGAGATAAAACCCCTGGTTAGGGAACAACTCACTACCTGCTAATGCCGGTACAATGCTCACAACTTGCAACAGAGAAGACCTATGCTCACCAGCTACTTTCACGTCTGTGTTCATATGCTGCAATAACTTGAGAAGAACTCCAGGGACAAGATTTGCCATTTCTTGTGATACCTTCAATTTGCATCACTCTACCAATGCCCAGATGTAGATTTTTGTTTTTGGTGTATAAACCCTAAGGCACCAAAAGGAGTAGTTGGTAAAGGACCGGTCTTTGTCAATACCCAGATGGAAACAAGGAACCAAAGACTGTGGACTTTGACAAGTTACTGACTGAGAAGGAAATAGAAGATCATACTTTAAAGCTAGATAATATTTATTGCCAGAAAAGGTATCTGACGATAGCAGATTCAGACCAAGAAGAGATAAACAGCTCTAGATTCGGATTACAGGATGCTTAAGCTTGTGGAAACATGTAACCCCAACTCTAATTTATTCAAAAGCAACAATAAATGGGCAACCCAATTGAGACCTGTAGTCAGGATGATGCATTAATTACAGAAACCAACAGGAAAATTCGCAAAATCAGTAGAAGCACTAATCAAAGATTAAACCTTTTTTGTCAAGAAAAAGAGTGATCATATAACCCAACTCCTAAACTAAAATAAGGTGTTTAATAATGATGGAGTAATAATGGCGTACAGCTTGTTCAGGGACAAGAGACCCGTACTAAAAAGCTCAACAACCCAGAAGAAAAAGGGTCTGCATCTCAGAAGTAGCAGTTAACATTTTATGGGAAAAGAATCAAGAACAAAAGAAAAACCATTAATGCACAAAACCCAAAATGGAAAAGAAACAAAATTTTTGGAAACTCTCTCTAGCTGGGTTTATTTGTAGTTTTATCAGAGAGTCATCAGTCATGAGAAAACAAATCCAGATAAGCAAAAAGGGCAAACCTTTTACCTAGTAGACGAAGGAAAAAAGAGAAAAGGAAAGCGCAAAACTTGTTTATAGAAGTGTTCCGAGCATGATATGATGTGGAGCTGAAAACTAGCCAGAAAAAACAGAAAAGGGTAAAAAGGAATAATAGATGACAGGCCTATTGTATGATTGCCATTACTCAATACACAACCATCTCATATTGAGAGAGAAAGAGAGGTGTCAGCTCAGCGCCTGACACAAACACATATAAACACATGCAACATTTACGATGAGTACAAAACAAAAGAACTGAAACTGACCCCCCGGTAGCTAAGCTGTATAGGTCTGAAGTAAAAGCAGAAAATATTGCAAAAGAATTCCTAATCAAACAAAGGCTTCTCTTGAATTCTTTTAAACAGCAACCAGAGCAGAGAGAGGAATCTTAACAAGGGAGCTAAAATTTTAACTGACCTGTTTACTCCAACCTACTGGTGGACCCTTTTCAAGAACACATCTATCTAAACAAATATTTTTTAAAATATCTATTGTATTTTATGAGTATGGTAATGCAAATGGGTGCATGTGCAAGGCAATGTGGGGTGTGAGGAGCAAGGTAATGGCGTGTCGGCTACCTGAAAAGGCGTCACAGCTCCAAAGATAGAAGCACAGTGCAGTTGCGCTGTTGCATTCTTCCCAATTTTTAATATTATTTTGCTGATTTGTTTTATTTTAATGGTTACTTGGCAAATGAGCTCAATTGCTTCACAATCACCATGAAACTGAATGCATGTGAGACTAGTGTGGACCAATCAACATTCTTATTCTTGCAAATAATTAATATCCTCCATGCTGAAAATGATCGACGAACATTTTTTCTATTTCCCCATTATTCATTTTCAGTCAACAGTGATGGGTGCAACATTTTTTTTGTTTTGAAGAGGAGACCAAACTTAAGTCTTACGAGTCAAACGTATCCGGTTTACAAGACTTCTTGCTTTGCAGATGCCTGAAAAGAGACACAAAATATTGAGTAACGTAATTAATTTCAATTTCAACGTACTCAATACACAAAATTTCCTATTTCTTTGTATTTTCATAAAAAGTTCATTCCGTAACTTGAACTTGTGAATTGGTTATATAATTTAATTTTTAAATAAATAGTATGCTAGTTTTTACATTTTTATTATCTATAATTAGTACTAAAATTCCCTTCCTTATGTTAGTATTAGGTTTTATTTTTTCCAACTCCACTCTCTCCTGATCTTAAGAATGAAATAATGCCTCCTGCATACCATGCCAAAACCATGGGATTTTTACTTTACTTGGTATGTATCTTCTGAAAAGAAGAAGAAGAAGAAAGCAACCAAAAGCAATGATTAGGCATTTCTATGGTTTTAGTGGTCGACATGGCTCGAGTCAGACCACATAATTTGAAAGCAGCATGACATTGTCCATCAAGTAGAATCATAAACGGAATCCTGTTTGCAACACTAATGGCTGCGGAATTTCCATGTGAAGTTACCAACACTATTCTTTTTCCGTTCTCTCTTTTTCCAAACTAAGCTGAAAATGGTTTACATGTTAAACATCTTGATTAAATATATGATGGATATAGACATGCTCCATACCGCGTTCTTCGTTGTAAATATAGACTCATGTTTGAAGAATAAACACAGAATGGGACATGTCCCGGGTCGTACCCCACACTGAAGCGAAACCTCTAAACTGTTATAGTGAAGCACAAACATGTTTTGCCCTCACCTCAACCGTGCGAGGACTTGCGTCTTCAACACGAACTGCAATACGAAAGTGTTTGAAGTTGTGTTCCAATTAATTCATATTTGATTAGATGTGTTTAATATATATATAAAGATTGCAAACATGTTTTAATAGAGTATATTGAATTGCCAATTATGTGATAGAAAAGAAAGGGAATCAATTATGTTTATTAATGTGCATTGTTGGATCACCCAAAGGAGAACTTCAATGTACATAATTATATGTATTATATATGTCATTTATAACTTAAAATGTTAATGTATGATTAAAATGTTAATGTATGAGCATTGATCCGTGTTTTTGTAACATTTTCTTCTATTTCTCTTTATTTACAAGTTTCGTTTATTTTAAAGAATGATAAGTGTCATTTGCAAGCAAAGAATAATGTGCACATCAAAAAGCTTCCCTAAACCATAATTAAGGTATGGTTTGAAAAAGATTGTAAGCCTAACGCGTTTGTATGTTTCAAATCAAATTTAATAAAAGTTCTTTTAAATGCTTAGTGAATTGATTTTAGTAACACCACTCATTTTGCAAATACAATGTAAAGATTTCTAACAATTTACAATCCAACCCATAAATCTAAACAAAAATTTTGTGTTTATAAATAATCGAGTCAAAGCTCAAGTTGAAGATATCAAAACTTAGTATTTGATGTTAGATACTAGTTATTATTTAGATCTTTTCTAGACATTTTATATTCCTATTATATCTTAAAATTTGATTTCTTTGTCAAAACTTGATACAATTAAATATTCTTTTAAGTTTGTAAATGGATGTTGCAGTTTATGTAAGAATAATTACTTTATTGGTTTTGATGTTATTTGTGATGGTTTATACAAATTAAGTTTAACATCCTTTGTTAAGACTATGCTAACTTTGCATTATATTGTTAGAATTAAATATGGTTTAACAGAAAAAAAATTTTTTAATTTACTTATGGTATAAACATTTAGGTCACATATCAAAAGAAACAATACAAAGATTGGTAAAGAATGAAATCCTTCCTAATTTGAATTTTACCAATCTTAGTATATGTGCGAATTTTATTAAAAGAAACCACACAAGGCACATAACTAAGAAAGAAGTTACAAGTAACATATAACTTATTGAACTTATACATACCAATATATATGGACATTTTGACACTCCATATTTTGGTGAAGGTATTTTATTTCCTTTATTAATTATTCTCACATTATGAATATGTCTATTTACCATATGAAAAATATCAATCAATAAATAACTTATATTTGTTTATTAATAGGGTTGAAAGACAATTAGACACAAAGGAGAACATTGTCAAGTTTGATATAAGTAGCAAATATTATCAAAAATATGATAAAATTAGGCAACATCCTATTTGCTAAATTTCTTAAAAAGTTTGGGATATGTTCCTCCCATTTACAATTCACACGGAGTCTTTGCAGCTGCTTTACTCATAACATTAGAATATAACAATGTTATAAGAATTGTCCTTCAATGGGATGGCTTCAAGTATATTGAGATATTCCTTATTATTTTGGTTACTTGCTTTGAAAATCTTCATGTATTTGTTAAACAAGGTTCTTAGTAAAGTAGTTGCAAAGACTCCGTATGAATTGTAAATGGGAGGCAAACTCACTTTGAGGCACTTATATGTTTTGAGTTATTCGACAAAAGTAAGAATTTATAATTTATATAAAAAATAGAACTCAACAATGACTAACAGTTTCTTTATTGGTTACCCAAAAAAATCCAAGGGGTATATATTTTGTTTTCCTAGACATAATATAATAATTATTGAAATCAGGAATGCAATATTTATTTAAAATGGTGAAATCAGTGGGAGTGTGGAACTATGTAAAGTTGAAGTTCAAGAAGTAATGGTGAAGATTCCTTTTCCTAAAACTTTTAATTTGTTGTTCTCATAGTTGTTGAACATTTTGACAATATACAGGAACAATAAATAAATAATGAAGCACTTGAGAATGAAGTTATTGCCAACAAACATATAGTAGATGAACCAGATGAGATAGTATTAAGAAGGTATGTAAGATAAAGAAGATTTGCTATCTCTAATGAGATTATATGGTTTATTTACAAGAATAATAATTTGACTTGAGAATTAATTATGATATAGTTTTATTTTCATAAGCTACAAAAGGTGATGATTTTGTCAAATGATTAGACATCATAAAAGAAAAGATTGGACCATAATAAAGTCCAAGAACTTGTGCCTAAAGGCTGTAAAAGAGTTAGGTATAATGGCTCTTTTAGACCAAGTGCAACTCTAATAATAACATCAAAAAATACTAGGCTAGATTTATTGTTAAGGGTTTCACCCATAAAGATAATGTTGAGTACAATGAGACTTTTTCTCTATTTTGAAGGACTCATTCATAATTATCATAAAAATGGTAGCTCATTATCATTTTTAGCTCCTTATAGGGATAGCAATTGGTTAAGCTGCCTATGGCCTAAACTTGACCTTATTTTTTTCTTGACCCGAACCCAATTTTGACCCAAAGTCATTCAATTTTGGATAACCCAAAACTTAATTAGTTAAGGCCAAAATGATCATATTTTAGAAAAACTTAACAAAAACAACAACATTGTGATTAAATGGTTCTTAAGCCGTTTAACTATAAATTGTTATCGTTTTATTAAGTTTAAGCAAAATAATCTTGGTTCACTCGAACCATTAGGTTGAGCTATTTAGGCTAAGTTAGCATTATTAAGCCTAAACTTGACCTATAACCCAGTTAACTAGGGATTAGACCATTAATTTCTGGTTAGGTTAAGGCAAAGTTGTCATCTTTAGTTCCATCAAATAGATGTGAAAATTGGGTTTGTATATGAGAATTTAGATAAATAAGTGTACAAGAATCAAATTAAAGGTTTTGCAATTGAAGTAAAGGAATACATAATGTGTAAAGAAGTCAATACATAAACTTAAGTAAGCTTCCCGAGAATAGCATATTAAGTTTAATGATACCATCATTTCCTTTTGGATTTAAGAAAATATTTTTTAATTGATGCATTTATCTAAACGTTGGAGGCAATAAGTTTATAATTATCATTTTATATGTTAATAATGCCTTGCTAGTTGTAATGATCTTGGTTTATTGTATAAAATTAAGACTTTTCAATTTAAGAATTTTGCAATTGATTATATGAGTGTACCATATGATGTGATTGGAATAGAAATATTTTATGATGAATCATAAGGATTGTTATAATTTCTAAGAATATACTAATAAAGTTCTAGAGATATTTAAGATGAAAAGGTGTGTTGCACTTATTATTTCAAAGTAGACAAATTAAGTCTTATGCAATGTCAAAAGAATGAATTGGAATGCAAAGAAATGGAACAAATTCCTTATACATATGCCGTTTGTAGCTTGATATATGTTCAAACTTGTACTAGATTAGACAATTTCTTACTTGAAGTGTTAGGCAGAAATCAAAATAATACAGGATTGGATCATTGGAAAGCCATAAAGAAAATATTAAAATACATAAAAGGAATAAAGGATCATATTCTCAATTATAGGAGATCAAATCATCTTGAAGTGATAAGATATTCAAATTCAAACTATATTAGATGTGTAGATATAAGAAAATCCACATTTGACTATTTATTCCTTTTGGTTGGAGGAGAAATCCCTTAAAGAATGCGATGCAGTCAATCATTATTGCATCCAATATGGAAGCCAAGTTTGTGTCATGCTTATAGTCATCTCAAACATTATTTTAGGACATCGATTTTTAACAATATTGTCAAGCAATTGAAAATTTGTTATGAAAATATTATAGTTTTCTTCTTTTCTAACAATGATAAGAAATCAAAGGTATTAAATATATAAAAAAATTGCAATACTTTTCTATTAAAGAAGAATTTCAAAAACAAAAGGTGTCTATTGAATATATCAACACTAATTGCAAAGTTTTGGATATGTTTACAAGAGGATTGCCTCTAAAGACATATAGTGAATATATCGAAAGAATGAAAATTATTGTAAGCCATTGTTGACGTTATGATGATATGTTATATTCTTTACTTTTTCAACACTTTATACTTGTTTATTTAATGTTTCTTATACTTTAATGGATCACGTCTCATTATACTAGCAAGTGTATATACATGAATGAATTATATTGACATAACAAGATTTGTCTTTGATAAAGACGTTATTATTAGACCATTATGATGTCTTTTATTAAGTTTAACATCATTGTATAACTAATATTGTGATATACAAAAAGGATTATGTGAATCAAATGACATAGAATTGTTATGATTCTTATTAATTTTCTAATTAATAATAATTCATTATTTAACAAATTTATAAAGGATTGTAGTTTATGATTTTACGCGATATATTCTCTTATTAGCCAAAAAAATTAAATATTATAATATGGACAAAGTGGAAGAATGATGAATATTTTGTTTACAGTGGATGACATGCTATATTTTTACTGTTTTTTATTTAGGTAAGAGATTATTATAGTTTAATAGTTGTTGTGTGTCAAAATTTTATTGATCAATAGAAATAAATTATTTTTAATTAAAACATATATTAATAGAGTATGTAAGATTAAAAAACTAATTAAAAATGACTCTTCTTTTGTGATACATTTGTCATCTTAAAAAATATAGATTGCCAAGTAAAGGACTAAAAAAATTTGTTCTTTTTTAAATATTTTAAAAATAATTAATATGTTCAAGACTCGATAATATATTTAGATATATTTTCTCTTATGAAAAGTTATAAAATTATAAGATCTTAAATATATTATATTTTCTAAGAATTAAGATTTGATTTATATAATTAAGAATATTCCTCACAGTATTACATGTGCCAAATGTTTATTTTAATGGTTATGAATTACAACGTTAACAAGCTTTAGAATTGATTTGTTGATATCACTACAACAGATTGATGTATTGGCTACGTTTTTCTTAGAGAAGATTTCAAATCGTCAACAAAAGAAACCTTTTGGCGACGATTTCCACATTCATCGCTATAAGTAAATGATAAAGGAGAATATTTTATGATGGTTACACATCACCATAGCAATAGCAGTAGGTTTTAACGACGTTTGTATGCTTTCATCTCTTAAATGTAAGTATTATGTGACAAACAACAGCAACGTTGGCAAATTTAAGGGAAATCAATGTAATTAGCAATGATTATGGTGAAGCATCGCGAATAGTTTGAACAAGTAGCCACTAAAAATACATTGTGTCGCCAAGTACGTATCCTTTTTTGTGATGATTAAAGTAATCATCGTAAAAGGGTCTTACAAACATAATATTGAGCAACGTCAAAAGAAATTGTCACAGAATGTTGACTTTTTGAGACGATGTATGGCTTTCATAGCCAATATTTGGCCAAGACTTGTGGAAACGTCGCGGATGTTTGCACATATGGCGAGTATTTGTTTTATTTGTGGCAATATGGCTAGGATATTGCGACGATTATATGTTTAGTCACAAAAAGTGAATATTAACTATTTGGAAGATAGTTTGTAATGATTCATGTGTACTTAATAATCGTAGTTAAGGGTAATTATAATTGACATTTTTATAATCTATTGTAACTAAGATATCTTTTTTTGTGAAGTTGTTTTCAATGTTTAAAGCATATTGTTGAAAAACACATGGTAGGTTATTTAAAATATAAAAAGTAAATATATTTTGGACATTAAAATATTTGTGAACAAATTTTTTTAAATTTAATAGGATAAAAATGCCATAAAATTAAGTTAACAAGTAGTCTTAATCATTAATATTTAGTAACAGTAAAATAATTATTTATAAAAATCATAGAAATGGTATTAATATAATATAGTGATATATGGTCAACATTACAAGGTTTTAATTGGAAGTTTAACAATTCTTATAGACATAGAACAACAATAATAGTACGCAGCTTTACCATTAACTAGTAGAGAGGTTGTTTTAAAAATTCTTACAAACAAAACAATAAATAAAATTTGAAGTTGATTCCAGCTGATACCATCGATAAATGAAAATGATATAATTATTTTTTTGGATTCCAAGTAACATGAGAGTCGGTAAAAGTAAATGAGTCTCTTATGTCTGGATTCTCAAGAAAGATCCTTGCACATTCGAAGGTACCGATTGAAATAGTGAAAGATCTTCCCTCAGGTGTAGGTTGTTGACACCCTCTTTCAACTTCTTATTCGCTTTAGCTAAACTTCTAGAGATTACAGTGAATACGTCTCCAGGTTTAGTATGGAAGACAGCTTGATCAGATGAACTACCAGTAGTTATGAGTTATATTCCTTGATGAAGAGTTATATTCTGCAGAAGTTAATTTAGAATAAAATTTATTATGTTATATATCTTCAATCTGTCTTATGAGATGAAAATTATCCTTATTAAAATAAAAGTAGTCCATTTACCCTTTATATCATATCCAAATTTTAAAATTTAAAGCATATTACACATGACCATGTTCTTGATGTACAAAAATATACTATTATTTATATAGGTTTATATTACTATTATTACAAAAAGAGTTAAATACTCTTTCAAACCTTTCGTCAAATAGTTTGCAGGCTTTCTTGAAAGAAGCATTAAAGGTCGTAAAAAGAAGTCAACCCATATACAACCAATAAACACCTAAACACAACCACAAACACAACCTATACAACAAATGCAGAAAAAAGAACTCATAATAAACATCTAAAGGTATAAGTAAAACTCAACATAAGATGGAGGGTCTGAAAATAGAAAAGAAGAACAATACCAACACAGTTAAGGATGCTTCTTCGACAGTGATGACCACAATACACGAGATGAGCACCAGAGAGCGAACAATGGTTATTGTGCTGTGGATGTAGAGGAATGTTGACGGCTGACACGAAAATGAAGAAAGGTTCATTGTGGTAGTGATAAAAACCTAATACAAAATGATGTTGTTTCTTGTTAATTTAAACGATGTCGTTTTTGATTTTGTAGGAAAAAATATTGTACAATTTTGTTAGTAACAAAAAAATCGTTGCCAAATAAGAAGACATTGTCATATTCATTGTCACCTTTGCCTAACATAATTATATATAATATATAATATATATGTTACAGTATAGAATTTGGCCTTAAAAATTTGATAATTATTATTACACATAGTGTTATATATATATACCATAGATGATAATAATATTAACAGTAGTTTATTAGAAATAATTTGCAAAATGTTTGATTAAATGAACAAATTTGAATGCAATATATACTTTTTATTAATCATTTTAGCAAAATAAAAAATTGTTTGAAAAATTGCATCAAACTTCTTCTAACACTATGTACCAATGGATATTTGGACCAAGAGGTCTGAATAGATTGAGACAACAGAAAGAGTTACTAAGGACTCATTTCACATCTAGTAATTATACATATCTATCTAAACGTATAAACAAAATTATCCTAGTATAAAACACCAAAGTGTAGTTATAATACAAATAGTATTAAGTTAACTTACAAGAAATAAAAGGTAGGCGAGAAAACATTTATAAAATTAAGATAACCCATTCAAAAAGATAGCTAATGTTTCATCTAGGAGACATGTTTAGGTTTACAAAGTTAGAGATAGTTTTTAGAGATGATAATAATAGGAATTTAATTAGAAATAATTTCGAATATATTAGAAAATGATAATCAACATTAGATATTAATAATTTCCAATACATGATGTTAATGATGTTGATTACATAACTGTAAAACAAATTTGATTGTAATATATACTTTTTATTAATCATTTTAGCAAAATAAAAAATTTTATGAAAAGGTTTAGTATTAGCGACTGTTTGTTAATTTGGTAGCAAAATGTTGGACAATTTGCAGCGATATTTTAATTTCGTAGAAATTGTTTGACATTTGGCGACGAAATATATTTTCATTGTCAAATAAAACGGATGAGAAAAAAGTTTTAACAGAGATGACATCGTCCCAGCGTCTGTTTTAACACAAATGCGTAAACCCCTTCTGCTTCATTTTTTGAAAAGCCATTAAACCACTTTCGTTTATGCCCTATCTTCTCCTCTCTCTGCGACGTTGTGATTCAATCTCCTCCTTGCACTTTCTTTTCCTCTAGTGAGAAGTGTTGAGCTTTTTATTTTCTTCTGTCATTGAAGCCGAAAACATATAGGAGTTTGTGTTATGTTTTTACTTTGTTGTTGATTTGTTTGAGCTAATTGGTGATGATAATGGTTGAATTGTGCAAAAAACGTGTTATTGTTGTTGAATAAAGGGAAAACAGAGAATTTCATTATTTTGAGTTGAAATGTGGCTGCCATAACGTGTTTGCCAAAAGTCCTAAGTAGTTTTCTTTGGAATTGATTATATGTTCTTTACATATTAATGTTACATGTTATGTTAAAAATTACAATTTTTTATCCTTTTAGTTCTTCCTTTTTAGAGAATATTGATTCCTTTTATTTGAATGTCGTGGTAGAAGATAATATCAAAAAAATGATCTGGACAAGCTTTCAGTAATTTTTTAATTCTTTTTATTATATGCAATTTTGTTTTACTTATTTAAAGAGTAATTTAACTTATGTCTATTGTTCATAGATAAAGCTCAATAATTTCGATATCAAGAACCCTGAAGTTTCAAGTTGTGTGAGTTCACTATTGAAACAAAGAGCGAAGGATCATTAGTATTGACCTCACAAATGCTAAAACTCTTTTCCTTCGAATGAGGAGGCAAGGAGATATATTCTAGAACGGGTGACTCCAAAAAATTGAAATGAAATGTGTGATTATTAAGCTTCTAAGAAGGTTAAGGTTTGTCTTCTTTCTCTTCACATTTCCTTCCATTAATTTTGTTTTTGCATTTAATGACTCGTTCTTTTCTTTATTTAGGAAAAGTATGAGAAAGACAAGGTTAACAGAGCAAAAATGAAAACTCCTCATAATACAACTCCAAATCATTTGTTGTCATACGAAAAGAATTTGTAAGTTCTTTGTTTAGAAATTATTATATTAGTTAATACAATAGAGTCTATTGTATTTCATTTCTTAAAATTCATATAATAGAGTCAGACTCAACTACATAGACAAGAGGGTGATAAGATCACACTCTACAAATTGACACATTACAAAGAAGGTTAAGGTTGGACGTCTGAAGAGACGCATAATAATTATGTAAGTATAAAAATTTTAATTTTAGAGTTTATTTATTTATGTAATACTAACTAATAATATTTGAATTACATCTCGACTTTGTGTTTTAAATTGTAAGATAAGATGCAAGAGTTGTTGCAGAGATCATTGTCTGACGGAAATGAGCCTAATGTGGATGACATTTGTAACAATATCCTTGGTACAAGATCAGGGTATATCAAAGATCATAGGTTTGACCCTAAGCTAATTGGTTCATCATCGTCACGACTAGCATATGTAACGACGCTTCAAAAGAAAAACTAGTCACTTAAGCTCAGTTACAATGTAATGAAGAAAAGTTAGATCGTACTGAAGAAAAATTACAATGTAATGAGCAAAAATTAAACCATACTGAAAAAGAATTGACCAAGCTTAAAGAGATGATCAAACAAATACTAGAGTCAAGTTATGTAAATAGTAGTGACGATAAGGAGTCTTAGTTTGTCCATAAATATTTTGCTGTTAAGTTTTGTAATTAACATTTAATCACATTTTTTAATAAAATGCATTTCATTTTTAATTATGAAATTTTTTATTTTATTTTAATTAATTATTATTTAAACAATTTCACCAATAATAATTACAAAATGTGACATAATTATAATTCAAACCATGTTCAAAACAATAACTTGAATTAAAAATGTTATTAATAATTATAATTAAATATTAAATTGGTGATAGGGAAGTAAAATTAAAAGTAAAAATTTGTTACTTTTAACTACAAATATAAAATCCTTACTAAATCTTTTTACCTATGTTTCCAAAATGTCTCTAATAACTTTTAACTATGCTTCCAAAACCGTAGCTAAACATATTTTGCTTCGCAAGTAACTTGTCGGTAAATATTATTACCTACGCTTACGTTAACAAAGCTAATTACCATTACCCACCAAAGTCAAACGTCGCAATACGTCATTTGTGACAATTTTTTCTCTCCTTGCCTATTCCTTGACGAAGGAGTGACTGTAGCAAAATCAGTTAGTCGACAATTACATGAAAACGTTACAGACAATTTTTTACCACCGAGCTTTAGCGACGAATAGTTCGACGTTTTTTGCCGTCGTAAAATAATTTTTGCGCCAATTTGTTGTCCTTCAGTGACGAAATATTTCGTAGCCAAAACCCTTCTTTGTTGTATAGTA